>JABAKD010000012.1:11889774-12118194 GCA_012845835.1 Undaria pinnatifida
TGTTTGGCAAGTTTACGGATTTTCTTTTTCGCTATTTGCTATTGGGGTGTTGCCATTTCGAGACTTGAAAAAAAAAGCTTGCCATGAACTTGCCAAAAGGCAAGTTTATTGTCATTTGTAATGGGCCGCAATATTTCCCTTGGTCTTTCGTTTGGCAAGTTTACGGAAATTTGTATTCGCTCTTTGTTGTTTGTGTTTCGCTATTTCAATACTTAAAACAAAAACTTGCCAAAAACTTACCAAAAGGTGTTTTTTTTTTTTCGTTTCGTAATAGGTCGTTAGAAACGCCCTTAATCTAGCGTGCGTCTACACAATATGTGATCGCGCAGCACAACGTAGTCTTAACAGCTAATATCACGCTGCGCGCGTGCTGTACAACTCCCCGCACTGCCACAATAGATAGGTCGGGAACTTCTGTGTATTAACTCGTAAGCCAACAAGTGGACTCGCTACAAGCAAACGCTAGTTCGTCCCCCGAGGGCTACCCCTTTCCACCCCACACTACGTACTAACTTCCGCCAAACAACTTGTGTCAACAGGGCTTCTGTCGAGTCTTAGACTGAATCAGCAAGCGTAACGCATCGTGCACCTCAGTATGCCAGTATGTCAACTACCGGGATGCTCAAGGTCCCTCACGGGGCCCCAGGGTCGGCGACTCGAGGCCGGCCGGTGCAAAGCGCCCTGGCTTCGTGGCTTACTATTCCTGCGCTGAGACAGGCGGCTCGGGGACCGCGGCACACAACAAACCCACACTAAAACAGCCCGTCGTGATCAATCGCCTAGCTCCAAGCACCAAAACGGCCGCGCGAGGGACACATTTACAACGTTCGCGGGTTTGCGGGAACTCACGGGTGAACCCGTAGTACGCCGCCACGTGTAGGGGGGTCCTGGAGCATGGCCGCGCAAGCCGACAACCGACAAGTCAGGTGCGGGGGGAGGGGGGGGGGGGGGGGGGGGGGGGAGGAGGGTCGAGGAGGGGGTGAGAAGGGAGGCGGAGGGAGAAGGGGGGGGGCTGTCAATCGTCAACGCAAGCACCGTGGACACAATAGCGGTGTGGCATCTGAGATTGGAACAAGGAGAAGCAAACAGACACACATATACGCATGGACGCGTATTCACACACGAAAACCCATACAAAGACACATGGAATTAATTCACACCTGCACACACAGACACACAAAAACGAACACGCACGGCTTCACTCACTCGCCCGTCGTCTCGGACGCCTCGTTAACATCCGCCCCTCCCTGCTTCACGAGCATCTCGGCCACCGTCGGCGTTAGCTCACTCTCCACGGCGACCATAAGAGGTGTGTCGCCTGCGAAAAAGGATCGATGGGAACGAGCAATTATCGCGATAACGGTTGAGTTACAGAATTAAACAACGAGAGAATTGGCGAAGACATCACCAAAATAAGCAATTTAATGATGTAACGAATGGGTTAATCAGGTAGATAGCGTTTGCCCACGAGAGGCGTGTCGCTTTCGGAAAGGATCAGTGGGAAAGAGCAACAATTGCGACATTGAGCGAATTTGACGAGCTAAGTTAACGAGCAAATTGACGGACGAACGCACGAACGAAATTAACAAAATAGTGGAATGTACAAGAGTATGTTACGAAGGTAAGGTACAATTATGCCCGGGTATTTTTTTTAGCACGTTGACCTACCAAAACGTTAAGCACGGTATTGACGGCCGTACCTAGCGCACCTAAGCTCAGGTAAGGCATCGAGAGCCGTGCCGAACGTACCCAAAACTCGGGTAACGTTCTGACGCTGTACCCGAGATCGCGCTTTTACCCAGGTATTTCGTCGATGGGCATACCCGATACCTCGTGAAGTATTGAGCGTCTGACCTATCATACCTAAAACTTCGGAATAATCTCAAGGTATCGTACCTACCGTACCTCAACCTTACGAAAGGTATCGAGGGCCGTGCCTAACGTGCCTAACTGTCGGGTACCCGGGTACATACCTGGGTATCTTACCCGGGTATAACTAAGTGCGTGCAATGGAGTGCGGGTATACCGTACATCCAGGAGAGGGGTCGACTATATATGCGGTCGCTCACATGCTCACTGACATCAACGCTGCTCAGGTTCGGTAACTGTCGGGTGTATATCTGTTGCTGCTGCTGCGCTGGAGAGATGAATGCCGCCGCCATCGCTCCCGACGCTGTTGCACTTCCAACTCCGGGCGGTGTAGCTACGGGCGTGCGTGCAGCAGCAGTAGCGGTGAAACCTCGCCATCAAGACTCGACTTATTTCTACATCAGCAGGTAACCACTGTTGCAATGCCACACACCGTACTCGCGACTCTACATACGGTAGTCGAACCGAGCCAATATACGATTGGGAGACTAAATTGCGACTTGTGAATGTACTGCTAGACTGATGAAACCAGGATACCCCTATACGACGGTGTACATCACACCCCCGAGCAATACCATTTTGGGCTCCAAAAACATACCCCCCGGTGTGGCATCTACCTCCAGGGGTGGGATGTACAACGTACTCCGCGATAAATGGGATGGTTGTTTCGAATTTGATAACATGTACCAGGTGCCCCTGAGCGAGGTGGTATACTGAACCGCCTTTAACGCATTTCCGAAGTATTGCCTAGAATACAGTATGGAAAACGGGGAAGATCATTTGGCCCACGTGCGCTTCCAGTCTTATGAGAAAACCACCATCGAAAACTACCCAAAAAATTACGTTAGATCCTAACCCTAACCCTAACTCCGACCCCGCCCCTCTCCACATAACTTTGTCCGGACAAAATCCAACATCATTTTTTCGTTGACAAAATTGGCCGACCACATTAAAACTCATGTAACAAAATAGTCCCCGGTTTCCATGTTATATCCTAGACACTAATTCAGACGTCTCGTGAAGGCTACTGGGTATACTCTAGGAGGTGTGATCATACAATGGGTTGGTTAAGAGTGGTAGCATAGGAGTTTTGATGTCAAGTTATTATTCCAAGTGGGTGGGGCATGCAAAAAACGGACTCGGCTGAAAATGCAGGACAGGCAAGCAAAGTTATTTCCTGCCAATCGTTGGTCATATCCTTATAGGGTGGCCCTTCGGTCACCCAGGTTTTGGGAAAAACGTCACCAAAATACGCTGCGGAACCGCCCGTCCGCGCGTTCCGACGTCGAGCCCCCCAATTTTAGTCTGGGGTCGGCTTGATCTTAGACGACTTGCACCCTTGAAACTGGTCACAACCGGGCGTGAGCAAGTTTGTTGTCTGCCCGCCCTGCTTGTAGAGGAGGTCAATACTTTGGGGGTGTCATACTGACTACGACGCATGAGATCGCAGCGGGTGCGGCGTAAAAACGTACCAGGGTGGTAAATCGGCAGGCTGCATTGGGATGTTAAAATAACTCACAAACTACGAAAAAATAGTAACATCAGCCGTGGACCCATCGTCGACTAACTGAGTTTTGTTTTTTGGGTCACCCGCAATAAATACGCCATCGCATCTTTCTATCATTAGTCTAGTGGGTAGTGGGTAGGGTTATTTGGTAGTGGGATTTCATCACCCGGGTGGTACACTCCAGCGGTGTGACGTACAACGTCCGGGGTGATCAGACACCGTCGAATACGTTATCATACGTACTCGCCATGGATCGACAAACTATCCACACACAGCACCCGTGACGGTTGGTGTACGTGCAACGTTGACACAACGCAGCCATAAGGGTAAGCTGCCAGCACGATAACAGAACCAGGTGCAGATTGGAAGCGTACGTTTAACAGGCGGAGGCTTGCGGTGTATTACTTACAGCAGAAGCACAAACGTTACATGATACGAATACTGCTGCTGTGCAGCACGCATACGCATGCATCACCACTTGCCACTTGCCGCTTCTCTGTCTGTCGGTATGCGGATATAGCTACAATAACAAAGGCGCAATCGCCGTCGTAGCCGACCTGGTGTGGTTCTCTGTGCGTACGGAGGGCGACCACGCTCAGGGACAGCTCACCAGGTACCCGCACATACACACTACAGCAGAGAGCAAAGTGCGAGTGCTCTCACCTATGGAGTCTCGCACAGAGCAGTCGCCTCCAGCGTTGACGTACTCCTTCACAGCGTCCACATTTCCAGACATTAGGGCATCGAAGATATCAATCGATACTCCCTCTTGGGCAGCACCGTCGACGTGGCTAGCCCTGGGTCGGTCAGACGCGTGACCAGCTCGGGATAGTAGTGTGCGACCGCCGCTTCTGGGGCTCTTGAGGCTCGAGGTGGCGAAGATGGCTGCCGATATAGGTCGCGCCGAAGGCAGCAAAAACGCCGTACACAAGGGAAGCGTGCACCCCAGCAGCAGTAGGACACCTAGTGTATCGATCATGGGCACCTTCATGCTTACCTAGCAAGGTCTACCGCTTCCTGCCTACGTACGATGAGAGCTTAGGTGTCCACGGCTGACTTGTCCGCAGCTACACATGATTTTAACCCCCTCATTCCCTGAACAAGAAACGCCAATTATTCAGTACCAACTCCAAGTCCCCCAGGCTGAGGAGCCGCGCAACTGCCCTCTACCGATCTCTTCAATTCCGGAGGATTGGGATTAGGGCTAGGGTTAGCGTTAGATGTGGGCTTGGACTGATATGGGTCGATGTGCAAGATTAAAACTAACCCAAGCGACCAGTAGGAAGTTAATTGCAGGTTGGAGGAATTCCAGCACCACCCGAGACTGTCACTTTTGCCCCCTTGATAATAACGTTTAAGGTTTACACAGAAAACCCTTCGACAACAGCAATATGTCTTTGAAGGATGTTGAGCATCACAGCGGTGCTGCTTGAAGCAGGTGTTCGACGTGTAGGTAGCACACGGTGCCAACCTAAGGTGCAACAGAATTGCAAGAAGTGCCGACCGTAGGCTGGCGTTCGCCCTTGATACTCATGGAGAGTACCATGGATATGGACATCGACGACTTGACGGTGAGATATCCACACCATGGGGGACTGCTTGCTACCCACTCACTGGCTTATGCTGTCGTGTTTTTGGATGGATGCAGAAGCTAGGATGCCGTTATCGTTTGCTGTGCGACTTGCAGATGAGACATCACTGCTACTGCTGCCAGAGGATGCCATGTTCGGCGTTGTTGTTTGCCTACGCACCGCGACTCCCTCTTGGATGTTTCTCACAGCTGTGTGGCTATGACTAAAAGTCGTGTCGTTGTCACTCATGATTTTGACCACCACGTACAGGGATCTGGTACTCGAGGCTTCGTGTCGCTCGCTGTTCAGCCATCAGTGCTTGCTGCCGTCAACGGGGATCGTACCGCGTTTGGCGTTGCTGTTAGACTGAGCACCGCATGTCATCTTGGGTATTTCTCACAACCATTCGTGCTGGTTAAAGTACGAGTTGGGTTGCAGCGACTTCGTATGTTAGCATACCTTCCAAGCAGTACCTTGTAGTTTGGCTGAAGCAACGCGAGTCCTTCTTGGGCATTTCCCGATTGGCATCCTCACAGCGCGCGGGGGTAGGACGAAGACTTGGGTCATTGCGGGTCATGATTAATTGCGGTTCATGATACCCCCGAATTCGTAGCTAGAGGTCCAAAGCTCGTGCTCGTGTTCTCGCGGGTTTGGATCTGGTGATTTGAGGTTGAGTCGCAAGCAAACTGCTGGTAGGTACAGCTGCTACCGGTTCCGACCAGGTTTTATCTCGGCAGTGCGGGTAGAACGAGTTGTGACGTTGTCGTTCATGTCGAGGTACAGAGTACGCGACTTTGTATCTATGATATCATACCATGGCGGTCCAAAAATCCTGCCCATGGGCGTGGACTGTTGTTGCGTACAGCGTACAGCTGCTACCGGTTACGATCAGGTTTACCTCTGTCAGCAGCGAGCGTAGGACCAAAAGTTGCATCGTTGTCTTTCTTGGGGTTCACAACTCCGTAGCTATCATACTTCGAAGTAGTCGTCCAAACCCCTTGCTCATGCATGAATGGTGGTACTGTAGTAGTTATAGGTAGGTAGCGTCAAACGCAAACTTCGGGTACGTGTATGCTGTATACAGCGTCTACGACCAGGTTTCCGCCTAGCGGTGAGCGTAGGACCACAAGCGGTTTCATTGCCGTTTGTGATAATCGCGGCTCCGCAGCTTGTGCCGGTACGATACTCGAGGCGGCCCAAGGCCTTGGATCATTCTTGCAAGTGATGTGCATCGCGACTTTAGCCGTTCGCTCGCTCGTTCGCACGAAATTGGCTCAAACTACGAACGGCACCCGCGAACGGCACCCGGCAACCGCAAAAAGTTGGAAAACGTAACTACGTAACTACAGCGTTATCACCCCCCTTCAAGCCAAGAGTTCTAATAATAGAGGTTTCCGGTATGTATGTGGAGGAATTTCCCAGCCGGGGCTGTATTTTTTAAGTCCGCGAACGGCGAGAATTCTGGGAACGGCGCGCGAATTTGCGAACGCAAGCTTACGTGCAACGAGTAACATGCATCCCTGTTTCGCGCTGTCCTAGCCCATGAATCCAATGTCCAAAGCTCCTGCTCATGGTCGTGGTCTATTTAACAGTGGTCGCGTAACAGTTGTCGTCACTAACAAACCGGTGGTATCTTGGCATCATACGTACCTGGTGCAGCAGAGTACAGCAGGACTGCCAATGCAGCAGCGGTTAGGATTTTTCGAGTATACATAGTAGCGACGATTCACCGCTCGCTCGATCGTGCGGTCTTGGTTGCTGTGTCACCCCTGCCTTGGCAGTCGGTCTTAGGAAACGGGCTGCACTGCTTGCTTCGCTGTGTTGCCTTCGAGGCTTCATTTCATGGCTCGCTGTTGCCAAGAAACTGCCAACACGCAACCCCCCGTAGATCGTGAAACGAACTTCAAGCATTGACCGGTATGCAGCATTATGACTACGGTAGTAGCGCTCTTGAGCGCCCGCCAATTATGTTTCGTTTTTCGTGGTTTTTCCTGAAAAAATCGAGTGTCTCCGAACTTCGAAGCAACGGGCTTACTACGTTGTACGTAGGCGTCTCTGTGATAGCGGAAGCGCTGAGGTTGAATTACGCGCCTCGTTCACTATTACTGTAGCCGGTTTGGTAGTTGGAGACCTGTGGAGGTTGTGGAAGTGCGTAAGAACCAAATGTTGTACGTTGGCGGTCTAATTTTGGCCTGTCAGCACCTCGTTAGACTTAGTGTACTAGTTTTAATATGTGGAAGTCCTTGATGGCTGTCCGTCTGGGGACGAGATTGCCGTCAAGGAAAGTATTTGATGTGGACCTGCTTGCTTTTGCTGTGCTGACTCCTGCTCTCTTCTATTGTGTTTCTCTCACGTGCCTGTCGCCCCATTCATCCATTTGCCCCTCCCACCAACCAACCCCACAGGCGGTGCTCAACAGCGACAGCGAGAGCGTGTTGATCAAGGGTCTGCGTCGATTCGCGTCCCACATCCGGCGGGAGCACGGCATCCTCCCCGCGACCCCTGCCACCACCAACCGCGGCCGTCGCCGCCTAGATCCCAACGGCGTTAATGATCGCGAAGACGCCGCCGCGGGCGTCAGCGGTAAAACAACGCGCGGCGATCCCATTGGCCAAGCTGGTGAAACAGAGGAGATGGAAGTGGACAGTGACCTGGACGAGGCCGGCACCGACAAAGAGGAGGCGGATGACGGTGAGGACGAGGCGGTACGAGAGCGGGGATCCATGGAGGAGGTTCAAGGTGGCACGGGTAGCAGCAGCGGCAGTGGCCACAACGACAATGAGGGTCAAGGGGTGATGTGTGATGCGGCATTGCTCGCGGCGACTGAGACTGGGGAGGCCCCCGGGCTGCTGGGAGAGTACCTGCGCGGGTCGCCTCAGGTCAATGACCTGCTAGCGCTGTGGGATCTGGACGCACGCAAGGTCGGTGGGGGGGCAACCACCGTGGAAGATGGTTGCTTGCAAGAGGGGGGTCGCCCGCTTTAACGATCTGAATCATAGGCTGGCAGCGATATGGAGGTGTCCAATACCAACCGAGGATGGCTGATAGCAGTGGAGTCGATGATTGGCAACACTACAGCCGGCATGAGAGTTGATAAACATACAATTAATAGTCCATCTGGCTGATAACAGGTTTATTATGTAGCCGGTGTACGGGCTGGTAGCAATGACAATGCCGTCATCGCTGCCCCGCCCCCTCGCGGGGCGTGGATAACTCTTTCAAATCGAGAAAACTTATGTTTTGCCGCCCCCCCCCCGACCCCCGTGTAGCAGGAGAAAGATGCACAGATTTGTCCTTGTGGCAAGGAAGACGAGAGTAGAACCCACATCGTGGGAAAATGTGAACTGTACGAAGAGAAACAGGGTGTGTCAAAGGAGACGAGGAAAATAGACGGGCGTGACGTGAAGAAGTCTTGGTACACTAGATAGTAGCGGCAAAACGATCGTTGTCCTTGGAGATAGATGGGGGCAACAGGCGACCAAACAGAAAAGAGATGAGACAAGCACCGAAAATATTATGTAATACACGGAAGAAACGCAAGGAACGTCCAATGTTGGAGGTGTCTCTGTTAGGAGCAGGAACGATGCTCCGTCTCGAACGGAGTGCGTGGTCAAAAGTCAATCGACTAAGGCAAGCAACAAATGAGTTCGCCCCCCCCCCCGGGGGAGACGCGGAGTGCTATCTCATGTCGAAAACCCCCCTTTTCTGCCCCCCCTCCCCTTGGGATGCGAACGCCTATGGTCTTGAGGCGACAGCTATGCATGAAGTGAGTACGCCCCCATCCCCCCCCCTTCCCCCCATCCCCCTTTCCCTCCCGCGCCGCAACAGTCTTCCCAGGTGCTGGTCGCCGTCCACACCGACTCGCTCGCTGCGGTTCTGGAGTGCCTTGCGGTGGTGCTGCGCCGCCTTGCCGGGGTGGTAGCGGCTACAGGTGACGCGTCCGCTGTTGCAAGGGGAGAGGCGATCGAGGCCACGGGCTTGGGTCTGTCGAGGTGGGGTGGAGTGGGGTGGTGTGGATGGGGTGCGGTGGGATGGGATTCGGTGGGATAGGTGGGGTGGGGTGGGATGGGATTCGATGAGATGGGTGGGGTGGAGTGGGGTTGGATGGGATGGGATGGTGTGGTGTGTAGTGTTTTGTGGTAATGTGTGATGCGACGTTGCGTGATGTGGCGGTTGTTGTGTTTTATTGAGACGTCACGGCTGTCGCTGTCGAGCGTGTTTCATGGTGCTCCGCCTCGCAAAGGGACGCGGAGCCAACGGTCGAATGACTCAGGCAAGCATCAAATCAGAACGCCCCCCCCCACTCTCTCCACAATGTTGAGCTCGAGAGGCATGCACACGGGCACGCCGCCACCAGGACAATCGTACAATCATGGGGGTGTTCGCCACCCCCCCCGCCCCCGCTCCCCCCGCTACATCTGTTCAAGGTATTAGTGACTTGATGTCGGATTACCGTATTACCGCTTCACGGCGGGGTTGCTTTAGCGGTAAGAAATTGGCCAGGACCGGCGTAATTACGTAGTACCCCCTGTCCCCTATTCACTAAAGCAACATATTTGTATGGGAAACCCATGCGGTTTCTCCCGCGGGCAGCTCCGCTGGCGGTCACATTGCCACATTTGGACTTTGGTAATTACCCGCAACCAGCTCAAATAACGTTTTGGGGGGAATTCGCGTAAGCACAAGCTATTTTGGCGGATATCCGACATCCCTGCTTGTCATTGCACACAAGCAACTAACCGAATTTTGTCTTACTTTCCCGTGTGTTTCCACGAAAATCTAGTTTGGTTGGGCCTCTTGCCATGGGAGGGGAAGTCTTCGTTTGCTGCGACTCAACATGTGGCTCTGTTTTCGTTGACGACACAGCACGCTCGTCGTTTTACTTTGCCGCATTGGGGATGGGCGGGGAAGGGGGGGGGGGGGGGGGGGGGGGGGGGCGAAGAACACACCGCTCCGCACCGTGGGCTGACTGACCTGAATTGATTTTTGTATTAACTTATTTGAAATACGTCTGCTGTGAGCTCGACCGATGGAGTGATCGATACTCAGATATTCGAACTGCATTATGTTCGTATTTTGCTATTCATCTTTGACGGTTACGTGTCGGTTCGAGTTGTTCCATATTCTGTGATATTGGCATCTTGAACCCTGAGCTTCTGAGCAGTGAGTGTGGAGCTACACGCTGCCCCTTGTTCTGTCTCTAACCTGCCGGATCACGTTTATCACATGGCCTAAGAAACAGCTATGCATCGACTGCGCAGCAGTCTTCGCTCCCCTTCCCGGAGCAGCTAACGAACACGTTATGAATGCGTCGGCCGCGCGTGTTCACCGCTTCTAATTTGGCTGCAGGCAGCTTATCCGCGAGAAATTGGATCAACTCAATGCACAGCTCGTGGTGCATTCAGCGAGCGGCGGCACAGGCAAGGGCGAGGCGAAGGAAAATGGCAAGGGGCAAGAAGTGGCCGTGGCGACCCTCCGCCTGCTAACAAGCGTGGCACGGTTTCATAGGTGGGTCGGCGAAGTTTGATGGGGTTTGTCTTTCGCCGTTTTGTAGCAGCCGGCAATAAGCTATATTCATACTTGTAGCCTCATTCTGTATATGTTAGCTACTGTGGTCGTAGATAGACCATCTGCCCGTCTGCATTGTCACTCGCCCGACCCCCCCTCCCCCCTCTCTACGACCGTACGAAACCAAGGCTCGCTGCCAAAGAGCTAGGCGGGGTCTTCAACTTCTCCCACAAGGCGTTCATCAAGCTAGTATCCAGCAAGGGGGGAGGCGGTTCTTCGTCGGGTGCCGCTAGCGTATCTGATGCGACGACAGGGACGGGGCAGGCGCAAGAAGGCGACGGCGTCGAAGCTGTTGCTGGGGCGGCGGGCGGTGGTAAGAAAGCGAAAAGAAAAAGGAAGGCCGCCGAGGCAGCCGCGGCGGCGGCAGCAGCATCGCGCCGGGAAAACGGTGATACCACCGCGGAAAATGGGAGAGAGAGGAAGGGGAGCCAAGACATCCGGCACCTGAGCGTTGAATTTTTATGTGCCTTCATGGATTCTGGTGAGTGCCTCGTGGGTGAAGGGGGGCGGGGGCGGAGCGGGGTGGGAGCGTGCGCCCCGGTAGCGGAGGGAAGCCGGGTGCATGGCGCCGGCCAGGCTATAGATATATTGAACATGCACGAGGCCACGCTTCTCTATGATTCCGCCTGTTAAAACGCGTGGACGCACTCCTGTCGCCTGCTTCGGCGCCTTGCCTACGCTACGACTCGACCCCCACCCGCCATGCCCTACATTCGCCCCCCCACACATGCACCCCTCCTCACCCCCCTCCATTCCCACCCCCACCCCCACCACGCCCCCAATCCCGCCCCCCCCTACCCCTACACGTCCCTACCCCCACCCCCCCCAACGACAATGACCCCTATCCACCCCCTCCACCCCCACTGCACACCCCCACACCTATTCCCACTCCACCCACCTGCCCCACCCCGATCCCGACCCGCCCCCGCCCCACACCCCCACCCCGCCTTTCCCCCCGCCCACCCGCCCCATCCCCACCCGCTTTCTCACCGCTACCTCGTTAGAGGACTCGGCGCTTCAGATGCAGATGGTGACAGGAGCGAGGGGGGGCGGGTCGCTCGGGCTGATCTTCCGCGGAAGCTTGTGGCGCGACCTGGAGGCGACATCCCTTCTGGTGGTTGAAACCTTGCACCGGCGGTTACTACGGAACCGGAGGGTGTCTCGCCGCGCCAAGGCTGACTTTTTCTCCGCGGCAACGATCGAGCACCTTCGCAAGGTGTTCGACAACGCCTCCCCTCCTCTGTACGAAAGTCTCCACGGCTTCATGTCTTCCCTTCTGTGCAACCCGGCAATCAGCCCGTTTCTCATCGAAGTTGAAGTACGCGACAGCGGCAGCGGCAGCAGTGGTAGCAGCGGCAGGGGCAGCAGCATCAAGCGGGCCGGAGATGGTCGGGATAGAGCCGTGGTTTCCTGGCCGCGTCCTTTGATGGCGGGGTTGGCCTGTCTCGGCGCCCACGCCGACCTAGGGCAGAGGGAGTTGCTGCTGGTGAGTTACTCCTGACACCTGATTAGGTGTTTTGTTATTGTGAGGTTTCGACTCAGGAAGCGTTGGGCGGTGCCTCGTGGAACGGCGCTGCTATCCGTATCTTGAGCGGTGCTTTGAGCGTTTGCATTGACCGGTGCTTCCTTCAAACGAAAAAAACGAAACGAAGCGAACCGAAGCGAAGCGAAAAAGAGCATAGCAAAACAAAAACAAAGCAAAACAAAACTCAACAACAAACCACAAATACGTCTAAACTAAACTGAACGAAACGAAACGAAACGACGCGGAACGAAACGAAATAAAACAATCGAAACAAACAAAAAATGGCCAAACATCAAAAGTAAAAAAAACCTCTTGAAAGGCATTGAAGGAGCTAGCTAGAGGTAGAAGGATGGCGGGACGGATCCCGGGGGGTTTGGGGGTGGCCTCTGTCGATCCCACCCAACCCATTGAGACGGAAGTTGTCTCCAAGAAGCTAGCGCGCTGTTTATTGCATGTTACCCACAGTGCTAGCTACCGTTCGCACCGCACCTGGCCATTCGTACTTTCTCCCCCCCCCCCGAGAAGCGCATTGAGCGCCCAAATGTTGGAGGTGTCTCTATTAGGTGTAGGAACGGTGCTCCGTCTCGAAAGGAGTGCGTGGTCAAGTGACTTAAGGCGAACAACAAATGAGTACCCCCCCCCCTTAACACCCCCCCCGCAACCCTAGGAGGTAGCTCGTGGCCACAGACGGCCTAAGAGGACGGAGATAAGATAAGCCTCCCACCAACACCACCACCTCCTCCACCACCACCGCCCCTCCTTCTCACCCTTGCCCTTTTGTCTGTTTTCCTCCTTCGCCCCCTCCGTTCCAAAACTGGAAAAACTTCAGTCGGCGCTCAACACCTGTCCGTCTCTGCTAGGACCCTACCTTCGCTCCCTGTCGCTGGGAATGCTGGAGGCGCGCCCCACGTATCACCTGCTGCAGACGTACTCCCTCCTTTCCGTCGTTTTGAGGGTAGTTCCCGTTGCGCGCTCGCCAAACGGCGACGTGGCGGCGGCGGTAGGAGCGGCAGCGGCGGCGGCGGAGGCGGCGGTGGGGGGGGGGCGGGGGGCGGGAGGGAGCATGGGCGAGGGCAAGGCTGGAGAGGTTCTGCTGTCGACGGTGATGCCGGCGGCGCTTAGCAAGAAGGAGCTGACGAAGGGTGTGCTGAGCGGAAGCTCTTTGCTGCAGGTGTGTGCGGGTTTTCTGTGTCAAACTGCTGATGTGCTTTTTCCTAGCTTTGCGTATGCCTGGAATTATATATTTTCTGGGTAAAAACGCCATTTTTTTAAAAAGGTGTAACATCAGCCGTCGACGCATCGTCAACTGGCTGGCGGTTTTATTTTAGTGGGTAGGGTTATACTGATAGGTAAATTGTAGTGGCGATTTTTTTAATATTAACACCTTACCTGTGGTACTGTTTATTGCAGGAAGTCTGTTACTTGTGCGTGGTAGAGGATAGCCTCGGCATGCTGTTTTTTTTTTCGTTTGTAGGCCTTAGAGCTGCGAGTTTTTGACACTTCCTAACTCTGCGCTGGCATCCTATCGCGTGGTGCCCTCTGAGAACGCTTTGCCAAATTTGTCCATCGCCAAACGTTATGAGCGATTCTGCACCCCCCCCCCCCCCCCCATCATCAACTGGTTTTCGGGTTACGAAACACTTCTGCTTGTGGATCATTCTCTGTAACCCCAAGCACACCGTGTTCGTTGGTAGAGCTTGCTTCTACAACCCCCGGCATCCCGTGCCATACCATACCACATTTTTCCGGATTGCTCCACCCGATACGGGAATATCCTGAACGGATCCCATCTCCGCCCACCGCCCCCCTCCCCTCCCCCTGCCCGCCTCCCCTCCCTGAAAAACCCGCCCTCCACTTCCCGACCCCTCTACACCCCCCCCTCCGCTCCCCTCCCATGTATCTTTTCGCCGCCTCTGGTGTGTCTGCCCTCCAACACGCACGCGCCTGGGCGTTCAGGCTGCGACGATGAACCTCATGGCTAGCATCCTCGATCGCTCCGCCCGTGTAACCCGCGCCGCCGTAGCCGCCACCGCGGCCACGGCCAACAGGAAACGCAACGGTGACTCCCACGACGTGATGGCCACCGCTACCGATGGAGCTGATATTACTACCGCTGCCCTCCCTTTGCCTATCGGCGTCGCCGGCATGGTCTCTCAGCTGCGGCAACGGATGCCCGAGGTGCAAACGCTTCTCGGGCTCCGTGATAAACTTGGCGACGGCAGTAGCAGGGCGAGCGGCGGCGACGGTGGCGGGGGAGACGACAAGGCGGCCGTCCTCCGGTGGCGGCTTTTAACCGTCCTCGACCGTTACGCCCGGGCGATCCCCGGCGCACTAGCCGCGTCGCGTTTCGATTTCCTGAAGCTCTTGCCGCCGCTCTCGGGGGGAGGGGCGACATCGACGGTTGGGGGGGCGGGGGCGGGGGCGGCCGCAGGGGGCGCGGGGGCGGCGGTGTCGGCAACGGTGTCGGCGACTGGCCTCGAAACTCTGCACCCCCTCGTGCAGTTGGCGACGTTTCGGCTGCTCTCTCGCGAAGGGGTTCTCGCCTCCACGCAGATGACCGGCGGCGGCGCCGGTGCGAGTGGTTATTCGTCCGGATGGCTCGCCCAAAAGACAGGCGGGGGCAATGTTAGCGGTGGGGGTGGTGGGGGTGGCGGTAGGTCGGGGCTAACGACGGCGGCGATGTCCGCGGCCGCGGAGAACACCCCTCTGGGCGCCGTCCTGCGGATGTCGCTCTCCGCGCCGTCGCGGGCGACCAAAGCTGCCGCGCGAGCTCTGGCGGCCCGAGCCCTTCTTTCTCTCGGCGTTGTTGCGGGTCCTCCCCCGAGAAGGGGGGGCGTCGGCAGTAGCGGAGGCGGGAGCGGAGATGGGGACGAGGAGGAGGAAGAGGAGGGTGTTGTAGACGGAGAGGCCGAGGTGTGGTTGGGCCTGCTGACACCGGGGGCTGTGGGGACGTTGGTTGTGCTTGCGAGGGAGGCCTGCGACAACGCCCACGCTTTGATGGCGGCGGGGATAAGGGCGGCGGAGAAAGGCATGAGGGGGGAACCGCTTGTGGGGGTGGCGGGTGGAGGGGGGAAGAAGGGGTGTGGAGGTCAGGGCAATGTGGGAGACTGGGACGTGGAGTTCAGGTGTGCGGAAGTCTGTTTTTTTTTGCTTTTGTTGTACGCACGAGTAGAGTCGTTCAGCCGCCGTTCCTTGCGATCAAGGGCTCGTGCAGATTTTGGCGAGGATATATTGTTGTCACAGAAAATAAGAACTAAGCTCATGTTGATCGTCACATAAAATAGCAACATAAGCCGGGCAGTGTATCACGATGTACAACAAAAATCCCCACGCTCCCACCATTGCTGGCCTTTCTTCTTCTTGGCAACAACAACGACAATTGCTGGACCAATACAAGCACAACAAGCAGGGCGCCTTGAGTTTTTTTTGTTGCTCGTCACGTTGTTTCGGCGACAGGAAACCGTTTCACAATCGTTACCTGAGGATCACCCGATCATCCATGGGCCCACTCTCCCCCCCTACCCCTTTCCATCCTCCGCCACCCCACTGTTCGGCGCACCGAACGATCCACTCGTCACACAATCGGCCGTGATATTTTAAGTCCCATGGCGGTGATGGCGGCCAAAGCTCTCGTCGGAGTTGAACTCCCCACCGCCTCGCCCCACGGTGGCGGTGGCGGCGGAGGCGAGGAAGTCGGCCATGGAGCGGAGCCGTTGGGCGTGGAGGCGGCAAGGTTTGTGTCCGCGGCCGTGTCGGGGCTGCTCTGCCTGCACGACGACCCGAGGCCTTTCGCGGGTCTGTGCCTTGCCTTTGCTGCCTCCGGCTTGGGGGGCGCTGACCCACGTTCGTCTGCCGATATGCTAAACGGGGGTGATGGAGGCGGCGGCGGTGGGGAGGGGACAGCAGCGAAGAGTACTTGCCGAGGTGATGTATATGGTGTTATCTTTTTCGGAAGCTAACAATCTGATAGCTCGTAGGGATTTTGTTTTTGTTTTTTTTGTTTTTTCATCCTCCTGACGATTGTTGGACGTAGTGCTTTTGCTCGCCACACTTCGACATACATGCAGTATGCGCGAAGTTTTTTTATTTTTGGTAGTTTGTTCGGAGGCGCATGCTACCATTTATAGAGGTAGCCCGTATAGTGCAAATATCTTTTTTGAACGACGGGGCTGCCTTAACCCATCGTCCTCGGAAATTTCGTTCTTGTTTTACATTTTTTGTTGTTGTATTACCTAGGCGGTGGGATTTTTCATCGGATTGTTGGACGTGTTTTTTGTTTTTTTTACTGAAAATCAGTTTCTGGGTGGGTTTCCTCCAGCGAGAAACCCCAGAAAGAAAGCAAGGCTTTTCGCGGGGATCGGGTCGAGTCAGGTTAACCCGTCCCGACCCGCAATATTAAGAAACAACTCCTGACCCGACCCGACCCGACCCGACCCGACCCGACCCGACCCGACCCGACCCGACCCGACCCGACCCGACCCGACCCGACCCGACCCGACCCGACCCGACCCGACCCGACCCGACCCGTGATATTTCAAGCACCTCCTGACCTCGCCCCACTCGACCCGCGAGTTTGTTTTGGCACCCCCTGACACGATCGGTGGGTTGGGGTCATGACGTCATGCATGACCCTTGAAAAGCACCTCTGGATAGAAGATAAATTGCTCCACCGCTGCCGCTGCCTTTGTCTATTAATAGACTTTTACTAATACACTATTAATAGACTGTTGACAACAATTTAATAGAATCACATTCTCCCGCAGACACCGCCGTGGCGAGGCCCTCTGTTTTCTTCCTACCGGCAGACGCTAATGAAGAGTGCTGCCTTTATGGAAATCTGAGCAACCGATTCAGTTTTATTTTATTTTATTGTGTTCTTGAATTCGTGTTCGTACTCGTGCTCGGTTGTTAGTCGTATGCGCTACGACAGTATGGTTGAATGCGTAGGCTGGCGGGATTTTGGGGGTCGGTGCTGAAGGGGGTGAACCACTACCTCGTTCAATGCCACTGCTGGCAGAGGTATGGGGAGGGGATGACTAGGGGGTAGGAAGGCTGTGGCGTCGAGGCGGAGGGGGGGGGGGGGGGGGGGGTCACCCGCCGTCTCCTCGCGCCTCCAACCTCACCGTCCACCATCCTTTTCCTACTCCGACTCCTGCTGCTCCTGCTCCTGATATAACCCCTCACCCCCTCACATCTAACCACACCCTTCCGTCACCAAAAACACACACTACCGCAGGCCTCACGGCGGCAATCGCCAGGTCGTTCGGCGCCCTCCCCTCGTCCGCCCTCGCCTCACCCACGGCAGACGCCGCCGCCAAGCGCAATGCCAACTCGGAAGCGCGACTCCTCCTCCTGCAAACGCAACCGCCGACCATGACGACTTCAGCTACAATGTCACCAGGCACAGCGGCGGCGGCGGCAACTCGGCTTGCTGCAATTCTCGCAGATAACCCGGGGTTTAACCTCTTCGCGCTTGACCCCGTGCGCGAAGCCCTCCTACTAGCCGACGCTGGCCCTGGCTCCAGCCCCGGCGCGCACCAAACAGGGCAGAAGATGAAGCGAGACACCTTCGCTGGCGCAGGTGCTGGAGCAGGGGCGGGCGCGGGCGCGGGAGGGAAGGTGGACACGCTGCTGCAGGCGCTCGGGAGCCTTCCGCTCACAAGGCTTGTGTCCGATGGTCTCACGTTGTTCGACCTGCGACAGTCCGGCACCTGTGCGGACGTCCACGGTGGCGGCGGTGGTGGCAGAGAGGAAAGCGGAAATACATGTTTGGACGATTATTTCTTGCCTGCGGCAGACCCGCGGGTTTTTGCCGCGCTTGCCCGCCGGATCTCCCACGGGGAAAAATATGGGGCAGCGGGCACATCGAGCGTCTCAACGGCGATGGTGGCGGGGACGGGGGTGAGGGCGGGCGCGGCGGCGGCAGTCGTGAGACAGATCGTTTCGCAGTTGGACCTCACGCTTAACCGCGGCCCTCCCGGGGCTACGACGATGACAACGGAGGCGTTTTTTGGCGGCCGGCCGCGGCGCACGGAGCAGGAAAAAGCGCTGCTGTTGTCCGTGGGGCTCCGTCTTGCCGCGGGGACGTGCCTCGGACTTGTGGACTCGTCGGCCGGCAGTGGCGCGGTGGGGGCGGGGGGGACGACACGTCAAGCCTTCGAAGCCCTCGCCAACGTCTTCCAACGTCCCTTCTTGCTTCGCCTGGCCTGTCCGCTGGCCGGAGAACCCGCCACCGCCGGGGCTAGTGTCAAAGCCCGGACGACGCCGGAGGCACACCGTCGCGATGACGGGGGAGATGCTCGTTTGTTCGATCCGAGCGAGGTAGCCTGCGCCGATATGGCGGCGCTGCTGGTCGCTGCTGTTGCCGCTGAGGAGGTCTCCAATAGGCACGATACCTCCTCCGGTGCCGCGTCGGCCGGGGGGCGGGAGCGGCGCGCAGGTGTCGGGGTAGCGGCGGAGGCCGCCAAGCCGTTTCTGGAGCGACTTTGCAGGTGGGGGAAGGCAGGGGGCGCGGGGCGGACGGGATGGGGGGGGGGGGGGGTTCCGACGGAAGGCCAATAATGTTTTCCTGGTTTTCCCTTTGTCTTTTCTGGGACGTCGAAGCTCTTCTGCTTTTTATTTGTTTTCCTTTCTTTTTTGGCTAGCTGTGTGTGTCGCCACGCCAGTTGGAATGTGCCGCAGAAACCCGCGCACCCTAATGGGAAACATGTGTGTCGACAAACTGTTTTAGAGATTCGTAAGGATGTCTTCAATCCGAGTGCAGTTTGAAAGGGCTGTTTTAACGACGACGACGACGACGACGAAATACCAAGCCTGCAGACTTTGCCCTCCCTCCCTCCCTCCCTCCCTCCCTCCCTCCCTTGGTCCTTCGTCCCCCCCCGACCCCTCATGTGCACACCTCTTTTTCCTGTCGCGGCACCCGGCGACCCTGATAACCCGGACAGGTCGACCGCCGCCGCCGTTTCGTCTGGGTCTTCAAACCTGGGGTGGCTTTCGCAGGCCCTGGTCGCGTGCCGGGACTCGTGCCCCGCAGCGTCTTTGTCCCGTGTCCTAGCTGCGCTGCTTGCGAGGCTCACAACGGCGAAGGAATTGGTTGGTCAGCTCGGTGGTGGGGTCGGTAGAGTTGGCACCAACGCCCTCGCGCGACGCCTGCTGGAGCAGCTGCTATCCCCGTCTCGAGGGACTTCGAGCTCGAGCAAGAGCGCGAGCGCGAGCGCGAGCCGCAGCGCAGTAGGCCCTGCGGGGGAAGGGGGAGAGGGTCTTGTGCGGGGATTGGACCCGGCGTCCACGGCTGCCCTCATGCAACTGCAGGTATATTTAATATGTGCATGTATTTCGAGTACATTGATACAGTATACTGATTAAAGTATCCCCTGGTACTTTGTGTTGTATGTGTATTCGAAGCATGGGCAGCACACCTGTTTGAGGACTTTGTTTTGGCCCTCTCGAGGCAGTTTCAAGGGCTGTCGCGATTTTTGTTTGCTGGCCGCGTTGATGTACGGAAATAAAGGACCACATCCGTAGTGCGCGCGCGGATTATTAATGGTGTTTAGCGTTTATTCCTGTTCGAGATGCGCTTGGGTTGGGATCACGCCGGGGTGATGGAAGAGCATGCTCCCCCCATCGGGTGGTGGGTATAACAGCCCAAGTAAAATTTTGACACGTCGGAGAGACCACCATTCCCTACTTGAGAGTCATCGCACCGCTGTAGGGGCCCAGCAGACTCTTGAGAATTTTCTGAGCTCCTAACATAAAGGAGGAGCTCAATATTTCACCCGAAACATGACTTGGAAGGCGTTTTTCGCGCATTTCCGACCAACACTTCATTGCGCCACAGTAGTCCTAACACAAATCTACTCGTAAAGGTTTCGGACAAAACCGGTAGTTTCTCGGTTGAGGAGCTGAAGCGACGATAAAAATGTTTCGCCTAAACAGGTCCACCCCTTCCGTGATAAAGACTTTTTTGATCATAATATCAATAGTACATGTCGGGGAATATCTGCATAGTCTCATCATAATGTCATTAGTACAGCACAGCAGTATGTACCAGCAGCGTTGGGTTGGGTTGGGTCGGGCTGGGTTGGGTTGTGATGGATTGGGTTGGGTTGGGTTGGGTTGGGTTGGGTTGGGTTGGGTTGGGTTGGGTTGGGTTGGGTTGGGTTGGGTTGGGTTGGGTTGGGTTGGGTTGGGTTGGGTTGGGTTGGGTTGGGTTGGGTTGGGTTGGGTTGGGTTGGGTTGGGTTGGGTTGGGTTGGGTTGGGTTGGGTTGGGTTGGGTTGGGTTGAGTTGGGTTGGGTTCGGTTGGGTTCGGCTCGGTTCGGTTGGCTTGGCTTGGCTTGGCTTGGGTTAAATTATCATAGGTCGAGCTGCACTATCGTTCAGCCATTTTTCTTTCGAGGCCGAGCCAAGTCGTGTCCTACCCTCAAACCATTCGATCGTTATTTGCGGTTGAACTCGTCCATCGGACCATCGATCAATCGGTCAGTCGTTGCCCTCTTCCTCGTCTTCCTCCTCCGATGCACTCCGACGCTCCCCGGAATCTTCAAGCGACGGATATAAAAATCAAACGATTTGTTTTTCTTCCTGCAGGTTGAATCCCCATCTTCCGAGCTGGGGTGGCTGGTATGCCTGGCCCTCACCGGGAGCGCTACGAACGCATCCAGCGCTGCTGGAGGCGTCGTCGGAGAAAGGTTGGGGGCGGGCAGGGCGGGGGGCACGGTGGCGGCGGCGGCTGCAGCTGCGGCGGGTTTGCTAGACGACGAGGCGTTTTTCCGGCACTTTTTTGGCGGACTCGTCACGGGGAGCGGCGGCGAAGGTGGCGGTGGCGACGGGCCAGGCGCGAGGATCCTCGCCGAGGTATAATGCGTAATTGTTCGTGTCGGAGAAATTATTGCTTTCCCACTGCTGTAGCTGCTGCAGTACTAATACTGCTGCTAATAGTAGTACTGCTAGTACTGCTATCATACTACTTTGTATGTATGGTATTGAGTGATGGAGGGTACCTGGTAGAAGTTAACTGCATTGCAACAGCGCATGCTTACGGGGACACACTACTTGAAATTTGTGTAGCACACGTTTGCCGTGGTCACTCGGCAGTATCGGCTGGCTGAGCAACCGAAGGGCCGCAGGGGGGAGGGGGGGGGGGGGGCGGGGGATTGCGACGGCGACTCCGGTGTCGGCGGTTCGACGGTGTGCTTAGAGCGGGGTGGAGGAGCAGCAGATCTGGGCTCGGTTTTTTAGCTCTGACAACAGTACGTGTTGCAAGGTACGGTTTCATGTACGTATGTCAGCATCAACTGCCGGGTTTGTTTTAGTCGTCTCTGATCAGGGTGCTTGTCCAACCCAGTTGGGCGGGATTAAGCGCTAGAAATTAGTTCCAGCCCCCCCTCCCCCCCCCCCCCCCCCCTCCGCCTGGTGTAGACCAAGGAGTTTTAAGCCTTGCACGGCACGCGTCGCTTCGAACCTTCGCACGCTATCAGCGCACCGGATCGGATCCTTTTCGTCGCTGCGTCTGTAACACCTCCCGTTGCGTTTCTCCCCCCCCCCCCCCCCCCCCCCGCCCTCCCCTCCGTTCCGTTGCCCTTCCTTCAAATCCACTCGCGAACCCGGCCTTCCTTTCGTTAGCTGGTGCGCTCGCGGCCATGCCATGCTCACCGCTTTGCTGCGGCTCTGACGCCTATCCTGCGCGATCTTGCGCGACTTGGCGGCGGTGGCGACGGTGGCGGCGCTGGAGACGGGGAAAGTTTGTCGGCGGAATGTTCCCAAACAACTGCCTCCCTCCTTGTCTTCCGCCGCCCGCTGGAGGCATTTTTGAGAGCGGGGGCGCTGGGGGACGACAGCGACGGACCAGGCGGGTGGGGAGAAGAAGGGAGCGGGAGGGCGCAATCGATATATTCCGCGAAGCTGTGTGGGAATGCGTCGACGGCGGTGACGAGCGCGGAGGCTGCACCGGCTGCAGCGGAGGCAGGGGTGGCAGTAGTGGCATCAGAGGGGATGGGGGCGGGTTTCGGGGCGTACCCAGAATTGAAGGAGCTGCTGCCCGGGTGCATCGTGCCGCTCTTCGAGGCCGCGGCTGGCATGAAAAACGATGCCGCCGTGTACGAGATGGCTTCCCACGAGGAAGGGGGGGGAAAGGAGGTCGGGGAAGGCCGGGGAGGAGGGAAGAAAGGCGGAATAGGAAAGGCGAGACTTGGCGAGTGGAAGAGAAGCTCCCTGGCGTGCCTCGAGGCTGTTCTGGAGGCGTGTGGGCGGTGTGGTGGATGTTGGGCGGGGAGGGAATCGACCGCGGTTGTGGCGGCGGCGGGAGTTGTTGGTGCGCTTCAAAGGTACGCGCCGCTCTTATGTTTTGCTCAATCGTGATGTCGCCTGCAAATAGTGGTGGGCTGGCTGCGAGCTAGCTTAATCCACCGCACGCTGATTTACCTTTTTTTGCGTTGCCTTGCGTTGCCTTGCGTTGCCTTGCCTTGCCTTGCGTTGCCTTGCGTTGCCTTGCCTTGCCTTGCGTTGCCTTGCCTTGCCTTACCTTGCCTTGCCTTGCCTTGCCTTGCCTTGCCTTGCCTTGCCTTGCCTTGCCTTGCCTTGCCTTGCCTTGCCTTGCCTTGCCTTGCCTTGCCTGCCTTGCCTTGCCTTGCCTTGCCTTGCCTTGCCTTGCCTTGCCTTGCCTTGCCTTGCCTTGCCTTGCCTTGCCTTGCCTTGCCTTGCCTTGCCTTGCCTTGCCTTGCCTTGCCTTGCCTTGCCTTGCCTTGCCTTGCCTTGCCTTGCCTTGCTTTGCCTTTCCTTTCCTTTCCTTTCCTTGCCTTGCCTTGCCTTGCCTTTCCTTTCCTTTCCTTTCCTTTCCTTTCCTTTCCTTTCCTTTCCTTTCCTTTCCTTTCCTTTCCTTTCCTTTCCTTTCCTTTCCTTTCCTTTCCTTTCCTTTCCTTTCCTTTCCTTGCCTTGCCTTGCCTTGCCTTGCCTTGCCTTGGCTTGCCGTGGCCTCTCTCACCACCCACCCCCTGCACCCGCTCCTCTGCCTACCCTTCCACCGTTTCCTTGTGGCGTGCCGTATTCGGTTGGGTAGGTCGATGGCCGAATGCGAGTGGGAGAAGCCGGGCAAACGCCTCTCCGCAGCTGGTCGGGTGCACGCTTACGCCCGAGCAGCAATCTTCTCTTGGCTCTCACGTGCCGACTGGCAACAAGGAATCCGCGACAGCGCTGGTCGTGACATTGTTAAAGGTGGTGGTGGTAGCGATGACGATGGTGACGGTGCCGTGGCTTCAAGCAGTGATACCTCGATTGCTTCGGCCGATTCCGCGGTGAGAGACTCACCGTGGCGGCAGAAGACGCGCAGGGAGTACCTTAGGCATTGCTTGGCGCGCGCGGCTGTGTCCGCAAGGGCGGTAGGGCGGGCGAACAGAAAGAAAAAGAAGGAGACGCCGTCTGTTGTTGTCGGCGCCGCAGATGTCAGCAGCGGTAATGCCAGCGGGGATGGGAAAGCGGTGTTTCCTGACGCGGTGGCGGTGGCGGCGGCGGCGGCGGAAGTGGCCGCGGCTGCTGGTGTCGCCGATGAAGAAAGCCTTTGCTGCTTCTTGTTACAGGAGGTCGCCGCGGTCATCACCGGGGCAGAGGCAGAAATAGAGGTAGAGGTGGAGGCAGATGGCTTGAAGGCTTCCCATCGATCGGTCGCTGGTGTGGAAGTAATGGTCACATCAGCCGAGCGGCTGCTCGGCCTGAGCCGTCGCGACAACGACAACGATGTTGTCGGAAGCGGCAGCAGGAGAGCCATGGGCGGCGATAGGAACGAAACCCGACGAGACGTGGCGGAGCAGGCTGACGCCGCGGTGGCGGTGGAAGCGTTCCTCACCGCCGTCCTCAGGCACAGGCTGGGGGACGCGGCCTCTCTTCGGGCGGTGCGCGCGGTCGCTTCCGTCCTGTACCAGCACCAGGGGCGACCGGCGCAGGCATCACCTCTACCACCGCCGCCGATCGGTGCGAAAGCAGTTAAAGCAGGCAAATCAGGCAAAATGGCAACTGACGAAGCGGTAGCGGCACCGAAAAAACCGGTTACTGTTTCGATGGAAGAGGACGGTGACAGTGATGGTGACAGCAGCGGTAGCGGCAGCGGTGACGGCGGGGAAGGTGGGAGTGGGGACGAGGGAGGCGCGGAGGTGGAAGAGGGCACGGACAGCGATAGCGATAGTGACGACGACGATGATGAGGACGACCGGGAGGGGGAGGAGGAGGAGGAGGAGGAGGAGGAGGAGGAAGAGGATGCCGCCGAGGTGTCTGTGAAGGAGATGGCTGCCGCGCCGCCGGTGCTGCCGGATTGGTCTGTTACGACGATGCTTGAGAGGTGAACAGCCTGGCTGAGTATTTTGTTTTTCATTGGCACCAAAAGTTAGAGGTCCCGTTGCGAGTTTCCTAAAAAGCGCCGGCCGATCACTCAAGACATATTCTACGGTAAGAGGTGCACCATTTATTTATTTTTCGGAGGCTTCTCGCCCTAGAAACTACCTGGTATTTTTTGTTATTTTGCAAAACTGAAGGTGCCACCCGAGATGACCAAACTCGTGTAGGCCTTCTGTAGTTTCATGAGCATGCTCGTATTTGGTAGGCAAAAAAATGACTTTCCTCTTCGATTTTGGATTAAGGAGCCCCCCGTCATCAAGTATTTTTTTTTTTTTTTTTGACGAAGAAGTAGCTCCCTCTATCGTAAGTAGCGTCCTATAGCACACAAGATGACGACTACAGAACCTAATTGCGCTATCAGAGTGCAAAGTAGTGACTAAACACCCTATGTCTGATTGGTTGAGGCCTGCCTTTCGGCCCGCCGACTATTTCCGGAAAAAACGCCTACGAAACACGTGGCGGAGCCGCGGCGCCGCCCTTGCCGACCACGACCCCCCCCAAAGGGTTGGGGTTAGGGTTACGGTTAGCGTTGGGGTTGGGGTCATCTTGGGGCTGGGCCGACTGCGACGTGCGAGATAGAGATTGGCTTCGAAGGTGTGCAGCCATGTATTGTCACACCGATACTGCACCTAGGGGTTGCCGATGACGACATTTACAACTTTTTCTGCGGAGCGCGTTTTTTTTTTTTACCCGCGAGCAGCGATGTGCTGTATTTTGGTCATGCTAAAGTGGTTGGTCTTTGATAGCGCGACACCCCGGACACCGAACCTGGCTCATTCGGTGTTGCCTATGCCCTCCCCCCCCCCCCCCCCCCAAGCACACGCCTTCATGTGCAACAAATCGTGTAGATTCGTAGACTGACGCGCGCTCGCACGCTCCTTCTCCCCCACATTAATTGAACCCTGGGCGCGTGCTTCGACGGGGGTTGCCCTTCCGGGGCAAAAACTGTTTTCTGAATGACGGGGAGCCCCACCCCCCTATACTAATTCCGAGTAATTTTGTCGCCGAAACGGGTTTCCAGTTTTAAAGGCGTTAATACCTTTGGGGCTTCAGAGATAAAATATTGACGAAAAATGGTGACGATTCGAGAGTCGGCCACACGAAGCAGCCCTTTTCTGCCGGGTAGACGTAAAAAAAGCCGTGCGATCGGTGGGTTCAATGCGCAAACGGTAGGAGGCTATACGACGACCACGCGCACCGCACTCTGGTAGTACTAGTAGTACCGCTGCGGGCTGTTCCTGCAGTTGTTCGACGGTTGATGATATCGCAGATTTTTTATGGTTGATCGATACAAAAACGGACCTTGAAAGAGGGTCCGTGTAACCCGAACATCGGCACAATGTCGTTTTTTGGTTGGCAGTAATGGGTTTGCGCTTTTCAGGTTTTGCTCACGATCAGGTTTTGGGTGAGGTATACCAACCATTGTTTTTATCAATCCACGACCCTCAGAAGGCAAAAAAAAGAGCCAGCGCACCTCTTCTACTTCCGTCGCATGTGCCCCTCTGAACCCGCGCAACTTTGCACTCATTTTTTACGTGGTTCAGTTCAGTTCGACCCCCCCCCCCCCCCCCGGCCCTTCCATCCTTAGGGTGGTCGGACACTCGAGCTTCCTGGATGTTCTTTCCACCGAGGGCCCTCCGCGAACGGAGCTCCTGAGGTTGCTCGTACTTCTGGTGTCGGCTGGAGGCGTTGTTGCGGGGGGAGGCGGGGGTGATGGCGACAGCGGTGATGGCGATGGCGATGGCGTTGCTGCGGCTGACGCTGCGCGTGGAGCCGGGGCGGCTTTGCTCTGTCCTCTTCTATCGCTGTATCGGGTGTCGTTGTCGGAGGAAGACCAGGTGAGGCATATTGTGTGTGTTTAGTGTGTGTTTTTTGTTGGTGTTGTCGGGCACATGCTCAGGTAGAAAAGGTGCGCAATTTTTTTCTTCCTTGCAAGGTTGTTTTGGCTTGAGGAGGCGTCATAACCCCCCCTCCCCCACCCATAAAAAACAGAGTTTAATAGCCCCGTGGCCAATAGATGTGGAACCAAGAATATTTTCAAAACATGAACGACATTACTGCAACGATTTCGGGTTAATATTAATGCCATTAGATGCCCCAAAATCCTTCTCTGTACTAATTCCAAGTGATTTCCCCCCCTCAAAAACGGTTTTCCAGCTGTAAAGGCGTTTACCCCCTTAGAGCCTCCAAGCTTCCCTGTACTAATTCCAAGTAATTTGTCATCAAGAACGGGTTTTCAGTTGTAAAGGCGTTAAGGGGCCTCGTCGTCCAAGGAAAAAATAAGAAAAATGCCAAAAAGTGGTACCATTATATCGTATAATAGTAGGCTTCTTGGGTGTGCAGGAAAATGTTGGTTTGAGGAGGGGGGGGGGGGGGGGGGGGGGGGGGGGGGGAGGCGTTGCCATATAATTTATGTTGTTTTTCGCATCCGTTTCGCTATGCCAAGCAGAGTTTGTTTGTCTTTTTGAGGGAGAGGTTTCGTGCCGCGGCGCCGCGCCACGTTGTTGTGCTAATTTTTTTTCAATTAAATAAGAACGATGGTCAAGTTCTTACCCATCAGGTTATTAAATAGTGTCGTTATCTCTACGCTGTTGATCCCCGCCCCGCTCCCGCGCCCCCTACCCCCTCCCCGTCCCCCATCCCCCTCCCCCCCGTCCCCTCCCCTGTGGCGTCACTTGTTTAAAAAGCTCATCGTCCGGTTGCTCCGCCTTCTCCAAGCCAGTGGAGTTCCACTAGACCCCAACGCGTGTCGGTGGGGTCCTGCCGCAGCCGCAGCCGCCACTACCACCATCACCACCGGCGCTGCCGGGGTGAACACTATTACGTCAGGGGCAAGTGCAACACCAACTGCAACACCACCAGCGGCGTCGTCGAGGGGCGGGGGTGGAGTTTGCGGCTGGCTGGTGTCGTCGTTCGAGCCGCGACGGCTGAGGGTTTCCATCGAGGCGTTTCCGGTAGAGCGGGAGTTGGAGCCCCCCCCGTATTGTTTCGAGGCTGGGGCGAAAAAACCGTCGGAAGCGGTGACCGGATCGGGAGCGGCCTCGGGCGGAAGTCGACGCCGGAGTAAGAACGACGACGAGGAGGACGAGGAGGTGGGAGGTGCGGAGGGTGGGGGAGAGGATGAGACTGGGGGGAAGGCCAGGGGAAGTGCGGGCGAAGCATCTGACGAGGACAACGGAGAGGAAGAGGAAGAGGAGGAGGAGGAGGAGGAGGAGGAGGGAGGGGGAAGCGGTGATGATGACGCCGCGGAAAACGGCGACGGCAAGCGCGAGCCCCTGGAGATTGCCGTTTCTGCGGCTGCTGCGGGCGTGGGGAGCGGGAGAGTCGGAAGGGGGGGCGGTGGAAACGTGGACAAGGCCGACGAGGTTTATGACCCTTGCTTCGTGCTGCCCCTTCTGGAGTGGGGCCTGAGGACCTCTGGCGTCACGGCGAAGGCGGTAAGCACGACGAACACAACCCCTAGTGGCGTGACGCGTTTTTTTTTTCTCGCTCGCGTTTTTTTTTTGTTATGCTCAGTTTTTTTTTTCCTATTTTTTTTTTTCTGGGCCGCGTTGAGCTGCGGGGTAAATGTTCGCGGCGGTGATAGCGGGCGTCCTGTCCCGGTTGGGTTGGCGTTATTACCCTACACTGCTGGTTGATATATTGTATGTGTGTGTATCGACGGGGGTAGCGCGCTTGTTGAGCCAGGCTGTTTTCTCGACAAGGCCTTACCCCCCCACCTCTCTCGCCCTCCCTCCCTCCCTCCCTCCCTCCCTCCCTCCCTCCCTCCCTCCCTCCCTCCCTCCCTCCCTCCCTCCCTCCTCCCTCCCTCCCTCCCTCCCTCCCTCCCCCCATCCCTCTCTCCCTCCCTTCCTCCCCCTTCCGCGGGTCCTTTTACACCCTCCTTCTCCCTCCACCACTCTGCCACAATGCCACAATAACGCGACAATACCGCGACACCGACGCTAACACGATGCGACACGATGCAACGCGCTGACAACGCGTCGAAAAGATCTGCGAGTCGGCGCTGCTGGGGTACATCGTCTCCGCCACCTCCAGCCTCAGTCTTTCCACCAGAGCCTCGGCGTACTCCTGCCTTCACTACCTCCTGGAATCGCTGCAACAGGACGATCTCTTGTTGGCGGCTGGCGGAGGGACTGGGGATGGGGGGAGCGGAACCGGAGACGCTGTGGTTAGCTCGGCGGTAGCTTTCAAAGCGAGAAAGGCGGCCGAGGCGGCGTTCCGACAGCGCCCCCAGCTGACTCTGCTGCTGAGGTGTGTATGTCTGTGCATGCGTGCTTCGCCTGCTTGAGTGCGTGCATAATCCGTCACTTGCTTCAAAACGCCTCTACAATCTGGAAAACCTTTTTTTGGGAAAATCTTTCTTGGAATTTGTGTAGGGAGGCGCTTTTGGGCGCCAAAGGGTCTCAACCTGCATTTTCGTTCTTCTTTTTCCTTCGATGTTTTTTGTTTCCATAGATCCGTCTTCCTTCGATTCCTTTTTTTGCGATCGTTTCCTTCTTTTAACGCAATTTCCCTGTTTTCTCTTATCACGTTTCTTTTCCCCCGTCTCTTGTCCTTTTCTTTCTCCGTCACGTTGTTCGCGTTTTTTTTTTTTGGGGGGGGGGTTGTGGCGGATGATTTGCAGATGCCTGCGAGACGGAGTGGAAACCCCTTTGCAGAGGACACCGTGCTGCATCGCGGTAGTGCTGGCGAGGGCGTCGGAGGCGCTCGGTTCGAGTCCTGGCAGCGACATCTACAGGGTCGCGAACAGGTCGGATTTTTATTTTTTGTCTCCTCTCGAACCACGGAAATAGTTGCTTAGCCCACCTTCAAGTAACTTGAATATTATTTTACGCCCTAAGCTATCAAATGATGGTTGTCGTCTCCCTGACTCCCGAATCAATGAGTGCTATCATACAGTCTGTCATTTATTGGGCAAATTTTGTCAACTGATTAAATTTTGGTTGAAAATAAAAAAAAACACTCGGGTACGACCATCAATGAGGCTAAGAGGACGTACACTGAACGCGTTGCCTCGGGTTCGCGCTGGGCCGTTCGATTCTACAGCAGTAGGTAGGCTATCCAATCACACGAATATAACTCGCAAAAATGATGTCTGCAACTTCGGTCGATTGTAGGTTAAGGAGCCCCGTCAAAAGGATTTTTTGTTTGCCCAAAGGTGCTACCTCTGTCGTAGAAGCCGGCGGGTGACTCGCCCTTCCGAAGGGGTGGCCCTTTTTCGGTGCGCTTTTTCATCTGAATGAAGGGCTCTTCAAGCCACCCGAGGAAACCACGCAATATATAGGGTGTTTGCGATGTACGAAGTATTTCACCAACTCTGGCTGGGTAGGAGTTGGGTTTGGAACACATGGTAGTGCTTGTATTGAAGCCGTCGAACGTCACAATCAAAGGCCAGCGCGACCAAACCCACGAAAAAAAAAAACTGCGAAATAGTTGGGTTGAAAAGAAGGTGTACTTTTTTTTATTGTTTCGTTGAACTCGTTTTTTTTTGTTCTTGTGTCCCGATTGGCCTTGGGTTGTGTTGCTCGTCGGCGTCACTACGGTACTTTTTTTTTTTTCTCCAATACAGAGGCGGTTGGAAATCGCAAACATGCTAATTGACGCTGAAGATAGAATGTACCCAATACGAAGGATGTTTGTGATGTATTCGAACAAAAGAGGTTGCAAATCGCAAACACACTAATTGGTACTGAAGAAAGAATGTACCCAATACGAAGGATGTTTGTGATGTGTTTGTACAAAAGAGATTACAAATCGCAAACACGCAAATTAATTGGTACTGAAGAAAGAATGTACCCAATACGAAGGATATTTGTGATGTATTTTCGACGTATTTTATCAACTTTTGGCGGGGTTAGGAGTTGGGTATGTAGGAAAACATACTGCACCATCAATGGCATTGAAACCGTCACACGTCGCAATCCAAAAAAAAATCCAATTCAACCCACGCAAGAAAAAAAAAAATGAACGCAAAAAGAAAGTTTAGGAGTATGTTTTCCTACATACAATTTTTTTTTTTGTGTAGTACGATTTTTTTTTTTTCCAACATGTTTGGTTGTACACACAAAAATACAATCCAAAACCAGTCCATGGGCATGTTCATCCGATTCTAGGTAGACACCGTAAGGCGAATTTCCCAAATTGAGTTTTGAATCAAGTTAACCCCCCCCCTTACAACTGCACACCCATTTTTTGGGGACGAATTACTTGAAATTTGTATGGGGAGGGAGGTGGGGGCTCTGAAGCGGTTATCTGCACAGCCATTCCACTACTAGTAATGCCTTTTTAACTCGAAAACCGTTTATTGGGGAAAAAATAGTTGGAAATAGTACAGGGAGGGGTTTGGGGGCTCTGAAAGGGGTTAACTGCACAGTCATTCCACCAATAATAACGCCTTTACAACTGGGAACCCGTTTTGGTGGCAGACTACTTGGAATCAGCATAGAAAGGGGTTTCGGGACTCTCAAGCGTCCATTCCACCAGTAGTATTCAACCGCACAGCATTTCCACCTATAGTAACGCCTTTCTGACTCGAAACCTGTTTATTGGGAAAATTTAGTTGGAATTTAGTATAGAGGGGTTTGGGGGCTCTAAAGGGCTTTTAACTGCACGGCCTTTCCACCAATAGCAATACCTTTGCAACTGGAAATCCGTTTTTGATGGCAGACTACTTGGAATTAGTATAGGGGTTTCGGGACTATTCCACCAGTGGTATTTAACCGCACAGCATTTCCACCTTTAGTAACGCGTTTGTAACTCGAAACCCGTTTATTGGCAAAGTTTAGTTGGAATTTAACATAGAGGGGTTTGGGGGCTGTAAAGGGGTTTTAGCTGCACGTCCTTTTCACCAATAGCAACGCCTTTGCAACTGGGAACCCGTTTTTGATGGCAGACTACTTGGAATTAGCATAGGGAGGGGTTTCGGGACTCTAAAGGGTCCATTCCACCAGTAGCATTTAACTGCATAGCATTCTCACCTATGGTAACGCCTTTGTAACTTGAAACCAATTTATGGGGAAAATTACTTGGAATTTAGTAAAGAGGGGTTTGGGGGCTCTAAAGGAGTTTTAACTGCACGGCCTTTCTACCAGGAGCAACGCCTTTGCAACTGGAAACCCGTTTTTGGTGGCAGACTACTTGGAATTTGTATAGGGAGTGGTTTCGGCTTTCTAAAGGGGTTAAGAGCCTCAGAAAACGATGATGTGTTCCTCTGCCGCAGTATGCGTCGGATATTTCGATACAGTAGTGGATACAGGGCGTATCATAGCTTGGAATTTTGTTTTTCCTATTGTTGTGCTTGGAAGTTTGGACACTCCCCCCCCTAACGAAATCCGTCGATGCCCCTCTCATGCTTACGAGCCCCGAACCTCTCCCCCCCCCTCCCCTCTAACCGTCTCTTCGGGCGAGGATGATCCTTGGCGATATCGCCCCCCCTCAAACACATCCATTCGCGAACGGATGCCTCACTATCAATAGAAGTAGCAAAATAAAACGTTACCGGGAGGGGAGGGCGGCCGGAGGGGGCGGGGGGGGGGGGGGATTCCCGTGCCCTCTTTTTTTGTAAAATTCCTTCGTTTTTTATTGTTTTTTCGCTTCTAATGAGATTGTGGCATTTTTTTGCAGTTGCATAGTATCCCGGTTGCTCCATTGCTGTCTCTGCAATTGGCCACACTAGAAAAAAAGATACATAATTCGAAAGGTGTCATCCGATATGCCAGAAAACAGGCAGAAGGTGCGGAACTCCACCTGGCATGCGATTTTTAGTAGGATGCAGCTCACCCTTCATTCATGCGACTCGCCGACTACCTTCACGGCTGTTCGCGCTTGGTGCACGCGATGCCTGCCGCGTCGGTGAAAGCCCGACGTGCTCCGTCCTGGCATGGTGGGGATGCGAGGGTCTATGTATGGCCAATTCGACTACATCCATGCACGAAATGAGTACCCCCCCCCCACCCCGCGCGCCCTTGACTCCCCGCTTCCATGTCTCCCCTCGCATCTGCGCCCCATATCGCCCCACGTCCGCCACTCCAGTTTCCTGTTGCATCGCCCTCACATACGTCTGGACGAGCTGCCTCTTTTTGATGCGCTCTTTACGGGAGTTCAACAAGGGGAGGGTACACGCGGCGGGGGTGGGGGTGGTGGTGGGGGCCGTATGGGAGGAGGGGATACTTCGGGAGTGTCATCTGATCCGGGGGCTGTGACGACGAAGGCAAGGGTGTGGATGCTCCGCGCCTTGAGAGATGGTAAGCTGTTGTTGCTTTTGGCCGGGAGGTGTTAGTTGTTGTTGCCTCCGTCGGCGTGGATGGGGACCCCATCGCGTTGTGGGTATAGGTTTTGATGGTGGTGATGGTGTTTGCTGCTACTGCTGTTGCTGTTGTTGTTGTTGTTGCTGCTGCTGCTGTTGCCGTCGCCGTCGTTGTTGTGGTTATCTTTGCTGTGGTCGTTGTTGCTGCTGCTTCTGCCGTCATTGTTGTGTGTAGTATTTGTTGCTGCAGCTGCCACATTTTTTCTGATGCTGCATTCCCTCCCTCCTTCCCTCCCTTCCTTCCTCCCTCCCTCCCTCCCTCCCCCCCCTCCCTCCCTCTTTCCCCCCCTCCCTCACTCCCTCCGTCGTGTCCTCCACCCACAAAAAAGGGATCCGCACGAGCCAAGATTTGGAGTTGGCCGCTGGCAAACGCGCGGTGCCGCTGCTCCTAGCCATGGCGGACTCTGCTGTCGGTGATGGTGACGCCGTTATCCTTGGCCTGGTCCTCGATGTGCTCTGCAGGGTGTCGCGACTGGAGCGCTCCGGGGCAAGGTGTGAAAAGGCGAATGGTTTATGTTTGGTGATTTTTTGTATGATTGATTTCGCATTGTTGATGTGCGGATGGTACATAGATAAGGGTTTGTGTGAGTGTTTTTTTTTATTGTAAGGTTGACTTTTGTGTGGTTTGTTTTCGCATGGTTGAATTTCTCGTGGATTTTTTTTTGCATGGCCTTTTTTCGCGTGGTTGACCATCGTATGGTTTGGTTTTTGAATGGTTGGTCTCTTTGCATGAATACGGTATGTGTGGTGGATTTTCGTAAGGCTTATTTTTGTGTGGTTTGTTGTATGTAGTATGGTTGGTTTTGTTTGGGATGTTTTCGGGTGGTTGATTATCGTATTGTTGGTTTTTTATTTATTTATTTATTTATTTATTTTTTTCATCCTCCGGCGGATGGGGAAAAATAAAGCTTTAGCTCACCACACTTCCACGTATTTTCATTGTTCGTATTTTCGCATGAACGGAGTTTGTGTGGTGGATTGTTTGCAAGGTTTATTTTTGTGGTGTTTTTTTTTCGCGTGGTTGATTTTCGCGTGGCTTATTGCGCATGGTTGATATTCGTACGTTTTTTTTTATTGATCGGTGTTATGCATAAACGGGGTTTGTGTGGTGGATTCTTTGTAAGGTTTATATTTGTGTGTGTTTTGCATGCATTTTTTTCGAGTGGTTTTATTTTCGCATGGTTGGTTTTCCTATGGTTGATTTTTGAATTGTTAGTGTTTTGCATGAATGGGGTTTGTGTGGTTGATTGTTTGTAAGGTTAATGTTGTGTGTGGTTTATTTGCGATTAAGTGTATTTTCGTATGGTTTTTTTGGATTGTTTTTGTTTAGTTCATGGTGTTTATGTGGCTTATTTCGCATGGTTGATTTGCGTATGGTTGATTTTTTTAATGGTTGGTGTTTCGCGTAAATGGGATTTGCCTGGTGGATTTTGTAAGGTTTGCTTTTTGTGTGGTCTGTTTTCGCAAAGTTTGATTTTCACGTGGCTTATTTTGGCATGAATGTTTTAAGTGGGCGATTCTTTTGTTTTTTTGTTTGTTTTGGGTTCCGGCTTGCTTTTGTGTTGAGGGCGTGCTCGTGCTCGCTGCGCTGTGTGGGGCCGTGGGGACGCTCTTTCGCTCGGTTGAGGTTTTTGGAATTTTCTGAAGTTCATCTCGTTTGTCGTGGTCTAGGCAGTGACACCTGGTACACATTATTTTACGTTTCTAACCATTTTATCCCAGTGATGCCATCAGGGGGCACTTCGGCCGGTATTTTGTATGGGTTAGGGTTGGGGTTAGTTGGGCATGGTCGAAGAAAAAAGCACTACTGTACGACACCCGGTCTAGGTGTGGTGTGTCGTTCTTGCCCTCGTCCCGTTACTGCAGACGTGTGTTGTGCTGGTGGTTGTTGTTGTTGTTCGTTTTTTTTTGTTCTCGCGTAGGACCAATAGTGGTGGTGGCGGTGATGGTCACATTCGTATATCAAGAGAACAAATCAATAACCTACGGTAGATGATGCACGGTAGATGCGTGCATGTCAAACACGCCGCCGCAGGTCCTATCTGCCTCCGCGGGGGTGTGGCCGGCGGGGGGGTGGGGGGGGGGCGCATGTGTCGTACAGTCCCGGTCCATGTACGTCGTGCCTGCTTGCATGCCGTCGCACCAACACGTTGGAAGTAGCTGCTTTGTGTGCAACATCATGCTTCATGTCGACAAGATTATATTTTACATCGGCAATAGGATAGGCACTTGATCGTTCTTGGGTCCGCAATTAAACGCCTTACACCAACATATAACGCGCCCTTATCGACCCACGACGGCTCACTGCTCGAGTTCACCGCGACCGTCTCGGTGCCTCCACTTGCACCCGCCCTCCTCCCTGTTCCCCCTCCACCTCGTAGGAGATGCTTCGTCAATGGTAGAATTGCTAATGTGTATCTGTTTCGCAACAATGTGTGTCCCGCACCATGTTCCCTGTTGCTTTCTTACCAGATATCTTCTAAACTCCGTCGGGGTGGTCGCGTGGTGCCGCGTAGTGCTAGGCCGCGGCCTGGCCCGACCTCTCAAGACCGCCGCCAACGACATCAAGCGCAAGGCTAATGGCACCACCGCCGCCGCGACAGCAAGCCATCGTCAAGAACGCCTGCATGCTTCCACCCTTTCTGGCAGCGGTCGAACTCCGGGAGGGAAAGGGGGCGGCGCCGCGGCGGCAACGGCGGCGGCAGATGGGCTTCCGGTTCACCTTCGGGTGCAGACCATGTCCCTCCTAGCGCGGCTGCTTCGGTGCGGGCGACGGTTAGCGCAGCCACCGACGCTCTTGGAAGAGGAATTTTCCCTGCTGGCGCCCGACGTTGTATTGGTCTTGGTGGAAGCAGCGGCGGCAGCGGCGGCGTCAGGATCGACGGTGTCGGGTATGGTCGGAACGTCGGAGGCTTCAGCGGGCAGCCGAGGTAATCGGAGTGGTCGCGGGACCACGGATGGTGATGCGGGGATTATGACCCACGCGGACGTTGTTTTGGCGTCGCTTGCGCTCCTCGAAGAGCTGCAGATGACGCCGCAAGGGATCAACAGTGGAAAAAAAATTCCTGGTGGACAGATTAACCCGGCGCTGAGCGTTGGTGGTGGCGCTCGGAGAGCCGGTGGACAGCGGGTGCGAGGGATGCGTCTTGGCCTCACGGAGGCGACGGCCTTGTGTGACGCGGTTGACGCTGTCGCGGACGCTTCCCCATCGTCGCCCTTTGCTACCGATACGGCTGTGGGACTGAAGGCACGCTTAGTCACGGTCTTGGCTTCTCCCGGCGCCCTCGCGGTGGAAGGATTTCTGTCACCGGTGGACGCTGCGTCGTCGGTGGCAGTGAAGCCGGCAACGGCGGCAGCACGCGACGAGCAGATAGGCGACCTTTCCTCGTGGGTCCTGGCTGCCGCGCACGACGCCGTGCTCGCCGAGAAAGCTACTGTTTCGGAGGCACCGGTGAATGCCCGCCCGCTTGATGTAGGGCGGCTTGATAACCATGGTTGGAGTGTGGGCGAAGCACGTGCGACCGCGACGGAAGTTGCCTTGGGTGCGATCGTGCTCGTCCGCACGCTGGCCATTGGTGGAGCGTGGGGTATGTCGGTTGCTGGTTCGCGGTCTTGCTTCCCCAACCCCGACACGAAAGCGTTAACCTCGTTGACGGGAACGGTTGACAAGCCGAGAGGGATTCCTACGGCGCGAGCTGTGCTTGCCCTTGCTGCGGCTGCGAGCCGACTGCAGAGGTCACCGCTGGTAGGGACTTGTGGTGCCGGGGGCGACAGCAGCAATGGGCGTACAGCTATCTGGGGTGCGGCGGTGGCGACCGTGCTCGAGCTCCTCCGGCGTAGCAGCATTGCGTTGGTGTCGGGAGATTCACGTGGCAGTGTCACTGGCGGCTTCGCAAGCGGCGATGGCGGCAGAGGCAACAGCAACGTACACGCAACGCAATCGTCATTTCCCGCGGCGCTGACGCCGTCGAGCAGCCACGGCCCCCTACTCGCGGCACTCTCGCATGCCCTTCGAGCCTCTGCGTTGCTCATGGCCGACCCACGGGTAGATGGAGCAGGCAGCCCCGAAGCAAGGAGCTGGGCCGCGCGCACGGCCGCCTGCATGCTCGCGGCGGCCCTTCCTCTCCCTGCTGTTTCAAACGAGACAGCAATGGTGGCGTTCATGGCAGCGCCGAATCATATGTGTGTCGAATCAGACGGTGGTGGCCCCGAGGGCACACAACTGGGCCCTGGAGGAGTCGACGGACGGCGCGCCGTAGTTCGGGGTTCCTCGTTTAGGGAGCATCATAGTGCCGCTGCAGTGGAGCGAGCGGTGGGGGTGTGCCTCCATGCACTAGAAGCGATGCCTCCCGTGCTTGCACAAGAGGATGGAGTGGCGCGGTTCGTTGGGGACGTTAGAGGGGCTCTGCGGGAGTTCGTCGGCGGCGGAAGCGGAGGCTTTCGCGATTTTGGAGATGGCGCGGGAAGAAGTGTCGGCGTCAAAGATGCACTGTCGTCGCCAGGAGGATTTGTAATCCCGCGAAGCTTGTCGCTGTCGCCTGCAAGCGGCGGGGTTAAGCGGCGCCGCCGGCACAGCGGGGACAAAGGAGAGGCCAGCGATGGCGGGGAAGAAGAGGGTAGTGACAGCAACGCCATGGTTGAGTCGCCACCGCCGCTTGGGGGTGGCCCGGACAGGAGCTCTAGCGGCAAGAAGAAGAAGAAGAGGAGCGGCAAGGTTTCGGTCACGAAAAGAGGGCAAATGCGTTTAATATAGAGAGATAGGTAGCGGGTACACGGTGTTCTGGTGGCATAGCGTTATTTAACATGATAAGAGAGGGAGACATTAGGCACATGGTCTTCCGGTGGAAATCCGTTGTCTACGGTGTTTGGGGCGGAGGTCGGGAGGGGAGTTGTCGGCGGCAACGTGTGTGCGGCGGCGTGTTTGTTTCCGGCAGTTACTGCTGCTGCGGTTTGCAGCTGTTGTGGTATAGCTAGTTTGTAACGTCGAACATGGTAACACGTCACGCGGTTTGCTTAATATTACAGTGCCATAGAGTGTTGACGGTGGATGCTCTACTCACGCCGATCGATGCACGGTCGAGCCACTTGGTGAGCTCTTTTCACAGCGCAGAAAAAAAGGAGATCAGCAACTTCAAACCTATTTTTTTGCTCCCAAAAACTTCCCTGCTAACTCCGAGTAAGCTTGTCCCACAAAAACGCGAGAGCAGTTCTGACGAGGTTTAACGAGATGCGTTGCTGAGTCCCTCCTGAAACACTTGGACGCTTTAAGAACCCGCTTTTTTCTTCGCGCACGCTTTTATTTTTTGCTGCGTCACGCTTGACTGCCGCGCCGCCCACCAGCTTTCGGCGCGTTGCATGTTCAGTATTGAAAATCCCGTGATGCCAGCATCATGGTGAAATCTGGGGGCTGTGTGCGGCGGTAAGCGAGTTATTCACCAAACCAGCAGAGAGGCCGATCGATGCGGCAAGAAGAGTGGCGCACCAAAGACGGAATACCAACAAACACTGATGACGAGGTGATGGTGCCTGGAACCAGCACTCCGCAACAGTTCAACAGCAGGCCCCGAGACCTATTCGTGTGTAACTGGTATGATACAGCAGACATATTATATGTTTTGTGTGATTTCGAGCGCATGATAATACCAGCCAGCTGATATCATCTCATTATCTTCCTAGCCATCCATGCCGTAGCTCCAACTCATTTCCGCCCTCCTCCCCCCCCCCCCCCCTTTCTTTTCCCGCCCAGTTTGTTCAAACGCCCCACTTACAATCGAAATCGGCCAGAGTAATATACACCTCTACGCAGTTGATATCACGTCATTATCTTTCTAACCATCCATGACGTAGTTTTCATTCTCCACCCCCCTCCCACCCCACCCCCACCCCCCCTCCAACGCCCCCTCCTTCCCCACCCCGCCCACCACCCGCACCATCGCCTAGACCTAGCACCACGCGTATAACAAGCCCCTACATATATGATTAATACGCGCGATCGGAGTCCAAATCTTTGATCTCACAGCCGGAGTGTATTTTAATATTATATGTGACCTAAACCTCATAAAACCCCTTCCCCCCTCCCCCCCCCCCCCTTTTTTTTTTTCTTTTGTCGCTCTCTCTTGCTCAAACGCCCCACCTAATATCGAAATCCGCCAGAGTAATAAACACTTCCACTTCCACGCACTGGATATCACTTCATTATCTTTCTAGAGCCATCCATGCCGCTGCTTCCTGCCCCCCCCCCGCCCCCAACGCCCCATCCTTCCCCACCACCCGCACGATCGCCTAGACCTAGCACCACATGTATAGCAAACCCCTACATCTATGTCACCTAAAGTCCTTTCCCCCCCTCCCCCCCCCCCACATTTTCCCCCCAACCTTCCCCCACTCCCCTCCCCCACCCCACACCTCACCACCCCCCCACCCCACCCCCACCCCCTCGAACACTCCGCTCTTGACCCACTGATTGTACGACTTGCATGATATACATGATAAACTGGTGCATTCTTTCCAAAACCGTCAGATTTATCCCCTCGAAGGATTTATAGTTTCCACGCACAAATTGAGCTGCCCCCCCCCCCCTACCCCCGCTCCCTTTTGATCAAAACCAGGCCCCCACGTCCTTCAAAACTCCGCTCTCTCCTCACCGGTTATTCGACTTACAGGATACACTTACTTGATGAACTGATGCGTTTCCTTCCACAGCTAGCTGTCAGATGTTGTCCCCCTCAGAAACGGGTTTTAAATTTTATAGTTTCCACGCACAGACTGACTAACATCACCCTGTTGACCCTGATAGCTACACTGAAGTTCCAAGGGGAGTCGCCGACCTATATTCTTAATGAGGACACACAACCTGTAATACGCGCGATCGGAGTATCACACACAGCTTGCAAATATGAGTTTCGACAAAATCTTCGATCTCACAGCTGGAGTATATTTTCATTTTTTATATTAATCATAGTAATAATAATAATAATAATAATAATAATAATAATAATAATAATAATAATAATAATAATAATAATAATAATATATAATAAGAAACGGGTTTTTTTATAGTTTCCGCGCACAGACTGACTAAAATCATCCTGTTGACCCTGATAGCTACACTGTAGCTGTAAGGGGAGTCGCCGACCTATATCCTTAATGAGGACACACAACTCGTAATGCGCGCGATCGGAGTATCACACACAGCTTGCAAAGATGAGTTTCGACGAAATCTTCGATCTCACACCTGGAGTGTATTTTAATTTTTATAATAATAATAATAATAATAATCATAATAATATATATAATAATAATATAAAAAATGTATAGACTATAACGTCAGCCGTCCACGCATTCAAACCTGGTAGTCAACTAACTGAGGAAGGGATTTTTTTATATTTTAATTTTATTATTTTATTTTCGAAGCGCAACCAACGAAACCTTCATATCTCAGTCTATACTTGGCATGTACTTGTATGTAACGTTACTACCTAGAAGTTGTGTTTTCCTCGGTGAACGGCCATTCCATCAGTAACAGTGTCGTCGATAACTAGTCCCATGGAGGCTTCCGGCGCTTGTGATACGCACATGGGAGTTCGTCGTCTCACAAAGCGGTACTATTATTATTGTTAATGATGGAACCTTGCAGTCTGAGCAACTACTCGTAGCAGCAGCAGCAGTAGTAGTCTCTGCAGCGCCGCAATGGTTCAGGCGATTGAGCGTTTGACGTGGGAGCGCTATAATATAGGAGTGTACCGTGTACAGCTGATGAAGTCCATTTTTTATTTTTATAATATGATTGTACCTGGTACACGAGCTACGAGCTTGGACCATGAATAACAGAAAAAAAGTTTCCCAGCATTCTGCCGTTTCATCCGACCCGTCGCCAAACGCCTCCATATTCGAACGTTGTAAAAACTTGCCCTTCGAAACCGAAAGTCGGCCACATGCAGTCAGCAGGCAGAATCCTCGTGCATCGAGGTGATCTGCTGAGGATCATTCTGGGCGCCTGGCAACCGGCACGGTGCGTAGGTCGCTTGCATCGGCTCACCGGCCCGAGGTGGACCCTTCCGACCCCGCCGGGACGCCCGATCGTCGAAACTGCAGCAGAGACTGAAACGGGCTAGATGTTCTGTGATATGTTACCAGGAAATTAAGCAGATGTGATCATCCCCGCAGCAGCCAGGAGGAAGGGCAGGGGGGCAATCGTTGGCAAGGAGCTAAACTGCGGTTCACGGGAGGTGCGTGCACACTATACATATGGGCCAGGCAGTGCCAGAGGAGGTCGGGCATGGCCAAGTAGCCCTCGTTCTAGATCCCATCCATCTAGTGATAGTTGGTGCTCGCGCGTGGTGAGGGTTGTGATGACCTGGGCCGAGTACAAGTCCGCCTGATGACATGAACAGGAGGACTCCTGCTGTCCTGCTTCAAAGCGGCCGCTCCTTCTCTTCCTCCTCCTTGCATTCTTTGACCCCCACCTAGCTGAAGACCAATTAGTAGCGGTAGAGAGCACACCGACCGGCTGGTGGAAGCTCGTAAAGTGAACGGTCCACCACGCTGTCTTGACACGACTACGAGTCCACCCGATGGGCACAGGAGAAGCCCTGCCAAAAAGCGGCCACTCCTCCTCCTCCTTTTCCTCCTCCACGCTTTCCAAAGCCACCACCCCATGAGGAATTAAGCAGTGGCAGGAGAGAGCACAGACAGGTCGCCAAGTAACTTTCCGTTCAGACCCGCATTTCTAATTGGTGCCCGCGTGTGGAGGGTTGTGGATGAACCCACCAGCCTGTCTAATACGAGCACGAGTCTACCTGATAGCGGGAGCAGGAGGAGCCGTGCCGAAAAGCGGCCATTCCTCCTCCTCCTCCTCGATCCTCCTCACTTTCCGAAGCCACCATCTCACGAGGCGTCGAAGGGCCTCTTTGGGGTTGCTAGAGCAGAGCTTGCGCGACCATCAACCTTGCCCTGCCACCGGTCTTGCGCTTCCCCGGGTAGCAGGCGGCCATCGAAAATCGCATCGAACAATCGAAGAAATGCAAAAATATTGCCGGACGAAAAATGTTCGGAAGCGGATTCTTGCGTTTCGTCCTTGGTCTTGGGTATGGACTGGCTCTATTGACGGTTTCCTTGCGATGCCAGTAAGTCATTATGGTAGCGGAGAAAACAATACCAGGTATAGACTATACATTACAAAAAATGAAAATACACTCCAGCTAAGCTGCTGTGAGATCGAAGATTTTGTCGAACTCATCTTTGCAAGCTGTGTGTGATACTCCGATCGCGCGTATTACGGGTTGTGTGTCCTCATTAAGGATATAGGTCGGCGACTCCCCTTGGAACTTCAGTGTAGTGTTAAATTAATAGGTGGGGACACAGAGTGCCCCCTGCAGGTCTGCCAATTGGGTAGGTCCTCGGAGAGTACTCACTTTCGTTCCTTCGTAGAGATGTAGCTTTATTCGTTTCCACCAGAGCCCGGGATAGCTTCTGAGATCGGAGGCGCGTGCCTCCGATCTAATTCCTAACTTCCCCGAATATAAACCGCCAACCTAATCATACGAAACCCATCCAAATGATCTCAAATTCGGATACCTACAGGCCTTTCGAGGCCGTATCTTAACACTAGCCCACCCTGATGAGTCGCATATGCAGAAATATGGGAGATTCGGGGAAACTCCGGTTCAACGAACTAGACCATGAGTCGAAGATGCGGCTCCTCAAACCCCACTCCCACACCTCTAACCGTCTGGCTATGGAGCCAGGAACACGCGAAGAAAAGCAGTAGAAAGAAATGCAGACCCTACAGCAAGGCAATAGTCACCCATCAAAAACCTGCCGTATGCCGCCGGGGTGGCGGGGGGGGCAGAAAAGGCTCTGCGGTAAACCAACCACAGAAAAAGTACTATGGCGAGGCGAGCCCTCGTCGATATGGAGGGGAACACAGGCGCTAACACAAGGGAGAAGTCATGCGAAAAACCTCCCGCGGGCCATCGGCAAGGCGGGGGGTTAGACGAGGAAACGACGAATACCCGGGATGGAAGTTGTCAACACATACTGCCCCGCTAGGGGAGGAAGTATTTAGACGACAAAAAAAAACAAAGCAGAACAAATACAACACACAAAACATAAACGAAGACACACAGACCCGTACACTGGTCGCCCCCCGGCTCTGGGCTGAGGAGGGCGTCGGCAGGGCGAATTTGAACTATGACAAAAAGACGACAGCCCTGCGCCTCAGATAGCGGCGTTTTACCCGAACCCTGACCCGGCACTGAGTAGGGGGTTCGGCAGGACAGAAAAGAAAAAAAATGGAAAGAACCGCCCCAAAACTCGATGAAGACCCTCAGAACACTACGAACGACCCAAAGACAAAGACGCAAAACTCATACCTCAAAAAATGAAGAACTATCGAGAAACGGTGGTGGCTTGGAAGTCAACTGGCCACGGCCGCGCCTCGAGATTCGTCTACGTTACGTTGGATTCCCCGAGGAAACACACTGGCGATGTGAACTTGCAAGCACCAAGAGCCTCGTACGGCTCCCGTTGAAGTCGTGTAGCGCGCCGGGGGAAGAGGGAGTTTAATCGGTCCCGGGTCGTCCAGAAAGCGGACCAGGTATACCTTGTCCTCGGTAGTGCTCGCGCTGATTTTTCCTAGCCACCATAAACCATCGTCTCCCTTGTACCAAAAGTGGGCTCCCTTAGGAAGTACGGTGTCGTGGTAGCGACGGAGCCAATCGGTGCGGGAAACACAGGCGTAGCCCGGCGCTAGGAAACGTTCCCCGTTGTTGCGGGAGAGCTCACGCTGTGCCGCCCCGATCCGCATTCGGCGGTAAAGGCGGTTGGTTTGGCGGTGCTGGTCCGGGGTTCCGGCCCAATAACGCAAGATGTGGGAGCGGGAGAGGTGAAGGTCCATTTCCCGCTCCCAGGACGGTTCGGAGAGTCCCGCCCAATGCGTCTTGTATAGCACCGCGATGACGCCACCTCGCCCCCGTACCGACTGATGACCAGTGATCTGCTCCACCTCCAGCCGTTGGAGGGGAGTTGAAACGTCGTCTTGAGTGACGTGGTACGGCGGGGACTTCTTGGAAAACTTGTTGAGCACATACTGTGTCAGCCCCGCCGGTAGGTATTTGGGCATGTCCCCGCTGTCGTGGGGGTTGGCACAGGGTTTGCAGCGCTCAATAGCCACACGCCGACGAGCGTCCGAACCAGGCAGGTCGGAAGGGAGATCCAAATAAAGGAGGTTGCTCCCGAGCGGCGAGCCGTCCGGGGTCTCGGCGGCGGAGCAGGGACCGACGGCCAGGACCTTGTATGGGCCCGTCCAGTTAAGCGCGAGTTTGGCCTTGAGTACCTTGGCGTCGGTATTCGCTTTCACACCCTGGCGGATGGTAGAGGCAGAATTGTATACCCATGCCCAACCACCCACGGTGAAGTTAGGTGCTGGACGCAGCGCGTCAGCGAGGGCAGAGTTTCTGCGGTTAACACGGGAAACGGTGAGGGCGTGGTGTGCGCGGACAATGTCGTTCGCGCGCTTTTGCCGGTCGGTGGCCAAATCGCAATAGGCCAGGTGGTCACGGGCGAGACTCTGGTGTCCCACGACACCTTTGCGGTCGAAAATCGTCAGGGGGAGCCGTGGGAGTCTGCCCATGTGGACCTCGTTGGGCGCCAAACCCGTCGCCGCGCTGACAGAGTTGTTGTAAGCGAATTCGACGTGGGGCAGATGCGAGTCCCAGTCGTCTTGTCGCTCGTTGACGACCATAGCCAGCATTTGTGCCATAGTGTGATTTACCCGCTCAACGCCCCCGTTACAGTTGGGATGGTAGGAGCTTGTAGCAAGCTTGTGTACACCTAACAGCTGATATACAGCTTGTGAAAGCTTGGAGCAGAACTGCAGTCCGTTGTCCGAGAGTATGGTGCGCGGGCACCCCCACAAGGGGATGTATTGGTTCACCAAGATATTGGCTGTACCTTCCGCGGTGAACTCAGCGGCAGTGACGGGGAACATGTCGGCCCGACGACTGAAGCGATCGGTGAACAGCAGGATGTAGGTGTTGCCTCGCGGTGTGACCGGAAGGGGGCCGAAGTAGTCAACACTGACGGCGATACCTGGACCTTCCGGCAGAGGCATTGTGATGATGGGCCAGCGGACAGTCAGCCGTGGGGTTTTTCGCGCTTGGCACTTCAAGCAGTGGCGAAGCCACCACCGGGTACACACACTCATGCCAATCCACCAATAAAAACGCTCCAGCATGCGCAACGTGCGCGTGGTGCCAAGGTGGCAGGAGGCCGTCGAGTGGCAAGCTTGCATGATCCAAGGGCGCATGAGCAGGGGAACGTAGATGCGAACTGGCTCGTTGTTTAGCAAGCAAGCAGCTCGCCCCACAGAGTTCGGTTTGTCAGAGCTTGTTGGCGGGAGTGTCGGTTTACGGACGAGTAGGACAAAGTCGTCGTCGGTTGTATGTAGTCGACCCTTATCCGCCAGTTCCTGGATGTCTGAGAGAGAGGGACGCTTGGGCGAGGGGTAGCATGCCAAGAAGCCCGGTGGCAGGGCCGACGGCCGGCCGATAGAGATGTAACGTATCGTGGCGTGGCACGTCGGCTCTGCGTGTTGTTCGCGCTTCCAATCGGCATGTGAATAACGCGCGACGGAATCCGCGAATCGCAACTCAGCAGCGTCGCCGAGGGCATCCGCCCTTGTAAGTGTAGCCGGCGTTTCACCAGGAGGAGGCGTAAGCCGTAGGAGCGGAGTTCCCATAGGCTCTGCGTGGTCGTGGTCGGACGGAAGTGGTACCGTGCGGGCCGGCGGGTCGGCAAGAGTAGGGGTCGCGGCGACTGACGGAGCCGGCCGCGGCCGTCGGGCTCGCGGCGGAGTTGTAACTCGTCTGGGCGATGACTGGGGAACCCCGCCGGGCCCGAAGCCATAGTCGACAGCAGGGGGTGCCTTACCAGCTGCTGTTGCTGAACGCCGGCGCGTCCGAGTGGAGATGCGGTCCGAAAAGGGCGTCATCGTCTGGGGCGCCGGAGATCCAGGCGAGGTTGGGACCGACGCGGTCGGGCCCATGGGCTCGACGGGGTTTGTCCCTTGTACCGAACTCCGGGAAGGAGTCGGTTGGGCCACCGATGTCGTGACAGCCGGGGCTTCGGCGGAGTCCTCGTTGGTCACGATGGGTACAGCAAAAACCGAAGCGAAATTGTAGTCGGCTGTACGCGAGCCCCCGCCTCGGCCGGGCGAGCTATCGACGGTGGCGGTGGATGCAGGAACACGAGCGACGAATCTCCTGGAAGGAGTAGGAAGGTCGTCAAGCCTCATACGTGGCCCGTGTGTGCGAAAATCACAAAAGTCGGCGAGAGTGAGAGGAAGCCCACCCAAGGCATTACTTTCGGTGCGGGGCATTAGCCCACCCAAGCCGACACCCGGTATCGGAGAAGAAGGAGTGTACAGCCCGCAAGCCCGTATGAGGTATATACCACCATCCTCAACAGGGGTAAGGCTCGTCGAACCATTGCGGTCGTGTTCCGTGGCAGGCTCCGGCAAGCGAGACAGGAAGTCAGCGTTGCCGTTTGCGCTTCCTTTTCGGTATTCGAGGGTGTAATCGAATGCGGTGAGGAACTCGAGCCATCTCTGGACTCGGCCGTTGTGATTCCCCACTTTACCTATGTTTTCCAGAGCCTTGTGGTCTGAGAATATTCGGAACTTGGTGCCCCAAAGGTAGCCGCGGAGGCGCTTGAGAGCCCAGACGATGCTGCCAGCTTCCAAATCGAGAGGAGTCCAATGCCTTTCCGAGTCGAGCGTAGCTCGACTGATGTATGCGATGGGTTTTATGGAGCCGTCCGTCTGCTCCTGTTCGAGAGCGGCTCCGAACCCGTCGATGCAGGCATCGCAATACACGTGGAACGGGCGAGTGCCGTCGGCGACGGCGTCCCAATCAGGGAAAACGAGGACCGGCGGGGTCGTGAGCTCCGCCAAGATTTCTCTCACCAACTTCTCCATATCAGGCGTGAAGACAAACTTTACCCCCTTCCGAAGGAGTGCGTTAATAGGACGAAGTCTCTTCGATAAGTCGGGCAAAAATTTGCGGTAATAGTTGATACCACCCATGAGTGCGCGCACCTGCTTAACGTCAGTGGGCATCGGCATATTGGTCAATGCCGACACTTTTTCCGAATTTGGGCGTAGGCCTGCTGGAGAAATGGAGTGGCCTAGAAAGTTCGCATCGGTAGCGCCCAAACGCGCCTTCGAGGGGGAAAGCTTGAGATTGTGCTTTCGAAGGCGTTCGAAGAGAGAGCGAATCGTCCGAACATGCGTTACCGGGTCGGAGTCGAACACGATGACATCGTCGAGGTAAGCTGCCACCTGTGTCAAACCCTTGATCACCTCATTGATAACCTTTACGAACCACCCAGGCGAGGCGCTGCTGCCCTGGGGCATAACGAGCCATTCATAAAGGCCCGTGGGTGTGCAGAACGCTGTAAGGGGAACTGTGTCCTTGTGTGCCGTTATCTGGTGGAACGAGGAAACCAAGTCGAACAGGGAAAACACCCGACCTGAGCCCAAGGAGTCCAGGACCTGGTCCACGCGCGGAATCGGCAGTTGACTGAGCTTGCTAATTTGGTTGAGTTTCTTGTAGTTCACCGTGATCCTCACACCGCCAGATTTCTTCGGGATGACCACCAGCGGGCTCGAGTACGGTGAGGTCGAGTGTTGAATCAGCCCAGCCGCGAGGTACTGGTTAAGGGTCGCGTCCACTTCTCTGGCCAGTATAGGGTTTATGCGATGGGGCCGTGAAGTGACCGGAGCGCTGCCCTCCGGAACCGAGATTTCAAAGGGCATTAGGGAGCATGACCCAAAATCCGTCTTCGAGGTGGAGAACACGTCAGAAAAGTCGCAGAGCACATCCCCCAGTTGCTCAATGGTCGGGGGGTCCCAACCAGGGTCGTGTAAGTCGAACGCAATCTCCCGCAGGTGCGGTGGGAGTCGGGCCCAGACGCGTAGGAATGCAGAACGTTGGACCGGGTTCAAACGTTCCATAAGCGTCGGCGAGGGCGACGGTACGGCGGGAACTAACTCCTCCGCGCCGGTCGGGCTCGCGACCGCAAAGACCTGGCTGTCCGAAGTCTGGCCAGGGTGGGGACCCGCAGCCTTGATAGGGTGTTGTAAGGCACCCAGCGGGATGCGCAAAAGTGGGGCGTCGGCGACCCCGATAAGGTCGCCTGGCTCGAGGTCCGCGACACCTATGACGGGAAGCACCTGTCGTCCTGAAGCAACAAAGTGTTTCTGTCCCGAAAGAACATCCGGCTGCGGCAGTATGTCGACAAGATAGTGTCCTGTGAGCGCAGGAGAGCCGTTACTGCGCACCAAGTTGACCTCGAGCAGTTGGGGCTCGTCCGACAAAGAGACGCCTGTAGAGCCATCATAGCGAAGGTGGAAAGCACCGTTCGATGCTGCGGGGTCGACGGCATAAGCCGCTACGCCTGCTGTGGCGTGGTGGGACAACGTCAGCTCGCCCAAAACCCGATTATCGAGAGGACGAGGGGGCAGGGCGCGGTATGAACGGGTGTTGAAGCGCATCCAACTGTCGCGGCCCAGCAAGACAGCGTGCTGCATGACCGAAGGAGGGACCACGCATGCCCACACCGCGAGAGAGCATGTTGGTTCTTTTTCGAGGAAGAATTGAACGCTCAGACGGATGTGGGTCGCGGTCCGTAAAGGGGCGGATTCGCCAAAGCCACCCCAGGAGCGAGGGCTGCTAGGCCGCTCGCACGTCGATGAGGCGGCGCCTACCGATAGCATACGATCCAACACGTCACGACGGATGAAGGTTTGGGGGGAGCCAGTGTCAAGCAGCGCTGTACATATGTAGGGCGCAATAGCGTCCCCTCCGCTATGTATTGCAATATCGGTAGTGAAAGAATCGTCGTCCAGCGTCACGGTACCCCCAACGAGGCAGGGGCCATGTTCTGGCAGTGCGCGGTCTGAGGCGCCGCGAGAAGCTACCGCCAAAACCTCCGGGCTTTGATCGGCGGGTGTACCCGAAAAATAGGCCGAAGGAGGGCCTTGGGCAGCGCCGACCACGGTCCCCAAACGCGACTGCTGAGCGGACGAAATTTCATGGATTCCAGCATTCCCGGTGGGCCTGCGGAATCGACGAGGGGAGGCCGGGTGTGGCGATCCGTCCTCGCAGTCGCGAATTGCTTCGCGAACGGCAGAGAGTGCCTCACCGAGCAAATTTTGTCCTCTCCACTTGTGTGGATCCTTGGCGTGGGGGTCGTCCGCCCGGAGACCTATACCCCACACAGTGTCTAGAGGACTGGCCTCTGCCAGAAATTTGTTGCCAGTGCTCAAAAGGTGATTTTTCATGGCTGGGTTCTGCGTAAATTTGGCATAGTTGCCAGATAACACGGCATTTTGCTTCTCCCTGTCCCAAACGGCGGCGTCAAAATTGCGCACGCCTCGACCGACGCGTTTGTGTGTGCTGGGGTCAGACGATGACATGATGAGCTCCACTGCGCGATGGTCTTTAAAAAGCCGAGCCTTTTCAGCCATCATAAACTGCTCCGCGCAAGAATATGAGACGTCGTCGACGACAAACGACGAAGGAGACCACTGCGAGAAAAAGGACGGCGGTTGCCAGAACAACACTACTTTGTCTGTAGAGTATTCGAGGGAAGGGTCAAAAGTCGACGGTGCCAACCCGTCGGAGGCCGTGTTAGGCATATGAGCTTGTAATGTCCCCGTCTGGGGACACCAGTCTCTGGCACTTTGGGCCTGCAGCGTCCCCGTCTGAGGACGCCCGGCCTCGGGAGCACGGCGCGAGCCCGAACCCACGGGTGGTCGCGTCGTGGCCTTGTCGCTCTTTGGCGTAAAATCGCAAGGAACTGCTCTCACTGCACCCGAAGGGACAGGGGGCTCGGAGCTGTTACTGCTTGACGAGAGGCGCGATTCTTCCGTATCTTCACGGGAATAGCGTCCAGCTGATCGGGCTGGAGGCCGTGGCGTCACCACTGGCCCGTTGCGCAGTGTCGGATCTATATACTGTGCCACTGGGGCAGACGTAGCCTGATGCACGTGGGTTAGCGTGCTTAAAGACGGAGCAGGGCCCGTAGACCCTGTGGGCGTCTTCGAGAGCGGGGCTCGGGCAAGTGGAAATAAATTCTTCGCCCGAGAGGGCTCCTTCCCGTTAGCCCTCTTGGAGGAGAGAGACGAGGTAGCTAAGCTTGTCGGCTCCTCCTTGATGGGAAAAAGGATAGAGCGCCCACTACTATCGCGAGGAGACACCGACTCAAATCTTGGAAAAGATCTCGGTGCATATGGGTTGGCTTTCCCACACCTCAAGCCAACCGCCGCTTTACGGTCAGAAAGAGGCGGAGACGAACCCGTTCGCGTATGGGGGCGACGCGTCGTCGCCGCAGTTGTCTTGCTGCGCGACGCGTGCCTGAGGGGAGCGTGCAAGGTGCAGGCTCCTGAGTCATGGTTAAGGGGGGCAGCGTTAGGGGCGCGTGCCTCCGTTGTCGAGCTTGAGCCACGGCAGGGGTTAACGGCGTTGGAAGCACTGGTCCCCATTGCCGAACTCGGACCATGATCGAGGGGGGCGTCACTGTGGGCGCGCACCCCCTTCGTAGAAAATGTAGCCTGGCTGGGGGGGGGCATACTGGGAGCCCTGGTCCCCACCGCCGGCACTGTGCCCTGAAAGTCATCAGGCGACGTAGGAGCCCTTGGGCTCTTGACAGAAGTAATTTGTGCCGCGCCACGTGTAAGGCGAACGACAGGCACACGAGCATCTTGTGAAATCAAAGGAAGTGTCCCCGACAGTGCCGTCGGCGTACGGGTCGGGTGTGCCGTACCGCCGTCGCCCTGTCAGTTGCCAGTGCGAAAGGTACCTGGTTGGCGCGCGTTGGGGTTTCCGCTCGGATTGTGGGTTGCCCCGAAACGTTTCCCCGGAGCAGAAACGGAAGCCGAGGAGGCTGGTGAGGGCGGGACAGAACCTTGTTGGCCAGTCGTGTATGTGCTGTTGTTGTTACCGCTGTGGCTGTTTGTCTGTCCCTGGTCCCGTGGGTACCCTCGTGATTGGTTTGAACGATTTCGGCGATTTTTGTTGTACGTTTGCGAGCGAGAAGAGCGTCCGTCGCGGCGGTAGCTAACCATACGTGCTTGCCACCGTCGGAAAACGTCATCATCGCCAAGTTGGCCAAGTTCAGGGTTTAGACAGCCGCTGGCGTTGATAAAGGGATGCCTACAGTTGCGTAAGGAATGAGTGTCTTCGTGACAGTTGAGGCAATGACCCCTGTTTTCTCGGAGAGCCGCGGCGCGGGCAGAGGGCGTGAGGAGGCCGCTCCAGAGGGGAGGGTCGTCGGTCTTAAACGAGGCACTAACAGCGAAAACTTCTGCATAGTGTTGTTCTTCTAGGGGCCAGCAGTTGGACATTTTGTCGAGCCAGGGGTCGGTGGAAGCAACAATCGGCATGACAATCGGATTATGGCTCGAACCCGTCTGCCAAGAAGGCGACTGAGACAGCACTCGGCCCTGGCCGCGCCCATGAACGGCGGGCCGGGGCCCCGACGGGGCGGATGACCGCGATCCCGTCGAAGAAACAGGTAGAGAAAAATGTTTTTCGCCGTTGACGGCAGGTGTCTTATTATGCGCCAAGTCACTGAACGCTTTCCACATGGCATCTAACGAGGCGTATGGCCGTGGGTCCGTAGCCTTCGAGCCAGGGTATAACGTAGGCATAAGCGTCGGAAACTGCTCGTTGACCGCCATCCTAACCACCTCCAGCACGACATCCGTCCCCGGGGACAAAACACGCTCACTCCCCGTGACTGCCGATACTAGCACACGGAACTCCCGACTGAAATCAGAAAAAGGCGTGCCGTTACACACTCCAAAAGTATGCAACTTAGTGTAGCCTTCGCCCGTGTCGACCCGGTCAAAGTGTGTCACGAGCAGGCGTAGCAGGAGGGTGAGAGCCTCGGGCCCAGATGCTCCTCCGTCCAACGCTCTTGACACCTGTCCAAAAAAATCGTCGATCAAGGTGGTCATGAGAGCGGTCGTGGGCCTGTCAGGTGTTATGGCACGGTTGAATGCCAGGCGGAGGGGGTGGATCCAACCGGGAACCCACGTGGGGGCACGTACACCCTCTTGGCAACGGTCGTCACAGCGCATGAGTATGTCAGTCATGGCAGACCGAACCGAACGTGTGAGTTGCTGGGTGCCGTCAGACTTGTTCAAAGAGGCGGGGAACGGTAGCACAGAAATGCGTGATACGTCCTTGTGGGAGAGCTTAACATAGGCGCGCCTAACCGAGTCATCGAGCGTGGATTTAGCTAGAGCCGCGGCGGTAGCAAGTTCGGCGGTACGCTCGCGAGCCAAATCCGAAGAAACAGGCTTGGTGTGGTCACCCGACACAGTAAGTTTGCTCAGCCGGTCGGCGGACGAGGCAATATCCACCAGAGAAGGAGTTACTTGCCTCCTGCCAGCTACCACGGTCACCTCGCCGTGGTCCGTGTTGGAGCTCGAAGACGAGCGGGAGGACGTTGACGACCCGTCCCACGCTGAGGGCCCTCGTGTGCTGTTTCGCCGTCCTCCGGTGCCTCCTCCCGAGCTGCGACCGCCGCCCCGGTTGGTTCGGGCCTGGTTGCTTCCTTGGCGGCGCTGTGGGCCACCACCAGTACCCGACGCTCCTCCCGCGCTTCCACCACCGTTGCCACCACCGCGACGGTTGTGGTGGCCACCACTCCCACCGTTTTCCCCGTTTCCCCCACTCTGGCCGCCACCACCCCCGGAGTTGCCACCTCCACGGTTGCGGTCCCCCCGATCACGGCTGCCACCGCGCCGCTGTTTGGTGGAGCGCCTTCCTTCCAGCGCTTCCTTTGGAGTCGGCCACAGGACTGGGTCAGGGGCGTCGTCGTGGGCCAATCTTAAGGCTTTGACCAAAGCGAGGGTAGGTGCTCGCCTCATCTGCCCGAAGGCGGACGAGTTGTCCCGGCGAGCCCAGACTGCTCCGACCGAGAGGTCTTCCGCCTTGAACGACGACCGTCGCTCTGAAGTTAGAAGGGCCTTGGCCGCTGCTATCACCGCCTCCGCCAGATGCGCCGAGAACTCGACCCTCGGCGTGGTAGCCATGTATTGGACGCTGCCAGACATGAAAACGTCGTCCCCGGGTCGTGTATCTTGGGAGGCAACACTCAGCGGGCGAGCCGAGGAAGGAGCAGCTCTCGCCGGAGTCGATGTAGCTGAGAGGGCAACGGCTCGGCGTGCCCTCTCGACCGCCCGGGATGCCTCACGAGCAGCGGCTCTCGCCTGGTCGATGGCGTGATCATCACGGCGTCGACGTTCGTCGTCTAACCGTTTGCGTTCCTCTCGTCGAAGCAGGGTCGCGTTGGCTTCGTCGAGAGCTTTTTGGGCCCGAGAAATTTCAGACTCTGAGTCTGAGGGGGCAGCATGGGAGCGCTGGTCTCCGTAGCTCTGGGGAAGGCGCTCTGTCGAGCGCGGAGAGGTCTGATGTCGACGGTGGTGCTCTGAGGACAGCTGGAGATGCTCCCTCGAGGCTGGGGATATTTGTCGTCGTGATGTCTCCGCGCCCGGTAGGAGTTTTTCCGCCTCGTCGACCGGCGAGTCGGGGTGGTCGGACGGTGTGCCGTGTTGTTGACTGGTGTTGGAGTCACTATCGACGTCCAGGTTTTCGGCGCGTCCACCTCGTCTTGATTCGCGGGACCTCGAGCGTTCCCGTCCTTCTCCCTGGGCCTCCTGGATGGGGCGCGCGGAGGACCGCAGCCTGCCCGAGTAGCCCCCATCTTCGCTGGTGGACATGGTGCCTAGGAGCAGTGAAGGGGGGGGATACGAACGACGCGTGAAGAAGCTATGGAGACAGATAAATTGTTGTGGTGTTCCTGCTCCAAGGGGCGGTATATCTGTGTTTCAGCAAACAGCAACAATATGGGCCTTAAAGCCGTCCAGCCTTAGTGATGGTAGCAGCCACGTCAACTAGCCGTATAAGAGGAGTACAGCAGTAACAAGGTACCAATCATCATAACCGCAACATAAGAGCAGCGCCCAGTCTGACCGTAGGGTATATGGGTAACGCCCGCACGAACCGCAGCACAAGGAGCCAACTGGGCAGCACTGACCCCAACCGCAGTGCAGGGGGTGCAACACAGTAAGGGTACGTCTGCAGCCATCGCACTTAAACAGGCATCATTCGACCTAGGCTGGGGGAGGTAGCACAGGAGAGCGTCGCCCAAAACGCCCACGCTCATCGGACCAAAACGGGCAGCATTTACCCTAGTTGTAGTGTAGGGGTTATCATAAAAAGGGTTCGCCCAACACGCCGACGCTCATCGCACCAAAACGGGCAGCATTTACCCTAGGTGTAGTGTAGGGGTGGAGCACAGTGTAAGATCGCCCAACACGCTGACACTCATCGCACCAAAACGGGCAGCATTTACCCTAGGTGTAGTGTAGGGGGGGGAGCACAGTGAAAGGTCACCCAACACGCTGACACTCGTCGCACCAAAACAGGCAGCATTTACCCTAGGTGTAGTGTAGGGGTGGAAGCACAGTGAAAGATCGCCCAACACGCTGACACTCATCGCACCAAAACGGGCAGCATTTACCCTAGGTGTAGTGTAGGGGTGGAAGCACAGTGTAAGATCGCCCAACACGCTGACACTCATCGCACCAAAACGGGCAGCATTTACCCTAGGTGTAGTGTAGGGGGGGGGAGCACAGTGTAAGATCGCCCAACACGCTGACACTCATCGCACCAAAACGGGCAGCATTTACCCTAGGTGTAGTGTAGGGGGGGGAGCACAGTGAAAGATCGCCCAACACGCTGACACTCGTCGCACCAAAACGGGCAGCATTTAACCTAGGTGTAGTGTAGGGGTGGAAGCACAGTGTAAGATCGCCCAACACGCTGACACTCATCGCACCAAAACGGGCAGCATTTAACCTAGGTGTAATGTAGGGGTGGAGCACAGTGTAAGATCGCCCAACACGCTGACACTCATCGCACCAAAACGGGCAGCATTTACCCTAGGTGTAGTGTAGGGGGGGGAGCACAGTGTAAGATCGCCCAACACGCTGACACTCATCGCACCAAAACGGGCAGCATTTACCCTAGGTGTAGTGTAGGGGGGGGAGCACAGTGTAAGATCACCCAACACGCTGACACTCGTCGGCACCAAAACGGGCAGCATTTACCCTAGGTGTAGTGTAGGGGTGGAAGCACAGTGAAAGATCGCCCAACACGCTGACACTCATCGCACCAAAACGGGCAGCATTTACCCTAGGTGTAGTGTAGGGGGGGGAGCACAGTGTAAGATCGCCCAACACGCTGACACTCATCGCACCAAAACGGGCAGCATTTACCCTAGGTGTAGTGTAGGGGGGGGAGCACAGTGTAAGATCGCCCAACACGCTGACACTCATCGCACCAAAACGGGCAGCATTTAACCTAGGTGTAGTGTAGGGGTGGAAGCACAGTGTAAGATCGCCCAACACGCTGACACTCATCGCACCAAAACGGGCAGCATTTACCCTAGGTGTAGTGTAGGGGGGGGAGCACAGTGTAAGATCGCCCAACACGCTGACACTCATCGCACCAAAACGGGCAGCATTTACCCTAGGTGTAGTGTAGGCGGGGAAGCACAGTGAAAGATCGCCCAACACGCTGACACTCATCGCACCAAAACGGGCAGCATTTACCCTAGGTGTAGTGTAGGGGGGGGAACACAGTGAAAGATCGCGCAGCCAACCGTATAAAAATGGGCAGCATCTGCCCCCACAGTAGTGTAGTGGGGGGTAGGACAGTATGCGTTCGCGCACCAACCGTATATTAAAAATAAAAACGGGCAGTATAACCCCCCCAACGAAGTAGTTTCCCCCGACCGCACTAAAGGGGGACGGTCGCGCCTGCAGTAGTGCTGATTGCTGCAGTATCACTGCTGTGTTAACAGGTAACGGTAATTTCAACCGCACCAAGATGGGTAGTGTAGTACCAACACCAGCTGTAGAAAAATGTGCACGCCCACAGTCAAATAGAAAGGCTGTTTGCCCCCAAAAGTACCGCATTAAACGGGCTGTTCTCCACTGCACTAGTAAAAACTGTGAAGCGCAGTATCTCCGCGAACTGTGTAGTAAGCGCTCTGTAACGGGCAGTAGCTGTCCGAACATGTGCAGAGAAGAAGAAAAAAAAAAATTTCCAGCGTAGACCCTAGCAATATCGTGAAGGGCAGCACATGTACGGGCAGGAAGACGGCCTAACGCCCGTACAGCTGAAAAAAAATCCGTACCCGCTCCCACCGATAAAGGGACAGTTACGTTGACAGCAGTGCGGAGTGCCGCACGGTCACAGCTGTGTATACACAGAAAGTGGTATTCCCCGCGTACCCATGAATGGGAGAATATAGGGCATCGCACACACCAACAGTAGTCTTGCCCAAAAAAAAGCCAGCACAGAGTTTCAGCGTTCACTAGGTTCAAGTTCTAGTCACGGAGGGGCCAGGACGAAAAAAAACAACCTCTCGAATCGAACTTGCAAGGAGCACTCGCACAGCAGTGGGGGGTGTCAGAGCTGCGGTGCTGTAACTGTGGACGCTGGGGCAGTGAAGGGTCGAGCTATGTGGTGTATGAGCAGGAGCAAAGTAGGCGGCTTGGCTGCTGTACAGTGACTTCTACAGCAGAGAATCCGGCGGTATATGGCAGGCATTGACAGCGAGCCCATTGTGCTGCACTGTAGTTGGCACCTCTGCAAAAATGATGGTGGTTGAAGCTACGCGACGGACAGCAGTAGTGGAACGCTGTTGATCGAGAAAGATCGGAGAGGGGTCCGAGGTGCCAAATTCGTAGCTTGTACTAATTTCGGCAGAAAGGGGGCACCAGGGCAGCTGCTTGTTCGACGCGCAAGAATGATCGACGTACATACTGAAACCCATATGATAACGCGTGTACTGGAAAATTCGCCAAACGAAAAAGCTCAAACATTCCACGAGCACCGCCTGTTTCTTCCCAGGTAGATCACAAAGGAAGGAGCCCCGACATGAGCTCCTAGAGCACGGTGCCCGTAGTCCAAGGGGGTCCCGCGAAGGACGGTCTGGCACCGACAGCAAGGATGTGCTGGGCGATGGGCTCTCTCAGCGAGCGAAGTCCCCTTCGAATGTCATTCGAAGGGTTGGTCCCAGTATGCTTGTCCGTGGCATGTCGTGCATATGCCTCCGAGCCCCAAAGCGCGAAAAAAAAAGTACGAGTCGATGGCCGATCTTGGGGCTTGTGCTGGCAACTCGCGGATGTGCTGTGCAACATGCTGGCAGAGCGCGGAGCAAACAAGTCTGATGGGTGGGGCTCGGGCAGTTCCACTGCTGAGTGGTCTATGACCAGCTGGCGGTGAACTGATGCGGCCAAAGGCCGGGACGAGGGGTGTGCTCCGAAGAGCAGTGTCGTCCGCCCGTACTCGGAAAGTGTCCTCTGTGTGGTGCGTGCCCAGCAACCAACAGGAGGGACCAAAATTCGAGACGAGGAATGTGCTCCGCAGAGCAGTGTCGTCCGCACGTACTTGGAAGGTGTCGTCCGTGTGGTACGTGCGCGGCGACCAACAGGAGGGGCCCCTGCCATCTCACTGCTGTTGTGGTCGCCGTTGTAGGAGGAAGGGCGCTCCCTCCATTGAGAAGCCACCCGAGAAGGAACAGGGGTTGTGGGCTCGATGGAAAGCAAAAGCAAAATCGCTACGAAAAAAAAATCGGAGAAACCGGAAGAACGCTGCCACAATAGCACATCAAGCTCGACGACGCCACTTGTTAAATTAATAGGTGGGGACACAGAGTGCCCCCTGCAGGTCTGCCAATTGGGTAGGTCCTCGGAGAGTACTCACTTTCGTTCCTTCGTAGAGATGTAGCTTTATTCGTTTCCACCAGAGCCCGGGATAGCTTCTGAGATCGGAGGCGCGTGCCTCCGATCTAATTCCTAACTTCCCCGAATATAAACCGCCAACCTAATCATACGAAACCCATCCAAATGATCTCAAATTCGGATACCTACAGGCCTTTCGAGGCCGTATCTTAACAGTAGCTATCAGGGTCAACAGGGTGATGTTAGTCAGTCTGTGCGCGGCAACTATAAAACCCGTTTCTGAGGGGGGCAACATCTGACAGCTGCTAAGCTGCTGTGGAAGGAAACGCATCAGTTCATCAAGTAAGTGTATCCTGTAAGTCGAATAACCGGTGAGGGGAGGGCGGAGTTTTGAAGGATGTGGGGGCCTGGTTTTGATCAAAAGGGGCGGGGTTGGAGGGGGTTGGGGAAGGGAGGGAGGGGGGGCGGCGGGGGCGGGGGGCGGACGGGCGGGAAATTTGTGAGCGTGGAAGCTATAAATCCTTTAAGGGGATGAACCTGATAGTTTTTGGAAAAAAAAAATAAAAACACCAGTTTATCATGGGGGGGGGAAGTTGGGGCGGGAGTGAGGCGGGTGGGGCAGCTGAGTCTGTGCGTGGAAATTATACATTCTTTTAAGGGGATACATGTGACGGTTTTGGAAATAATGCATCAGTTTATTATCATGTAGTCCATATATAACAACAACAACAACACCACCACCACCACCACCACCACCACCACCACCAACAACAACAACAACAACAACAGCAGCAACAACAACAACAACGACAACAATAGTAGGACCCCTCCCATTAAGAAAAAACTCACCCACATAGTATATTACAAGTACCAATAACGCAGCTTGCAAACAAGAGTATTGACCCTAAATTCGTCGAACTCACAGCTGACGTCCTTAAAACATTAATATAAAACGAGATTTCCCACAGAGAAAAATGCATCTCGTGAGGTTATAGGGTGGGGGAAACAGAGTGCCCCCTGCAGGTCTGCCAATTGAGCAGGTCCTCGGAGAGTACTCACTTTCTTTTCCTTCGTATAGACGTTGCTTCATTCGACTCCACCAGAGCCCCGGATGGCTTCGTCTGAGTCGGAGGCACGTGCCTCCGATCTATTTCCTAACTTTCCCAAATATAAAACGCCAACCTCATCATACGAAACCCATCCAAAAGATCTCCAATTTGAATAATTACAGGCCTTTCGAGGCCGTATCTTAACTGTCTACTCCTACTTCGGTAAAAAAAAGCTCGCCATGTATGTACCTACAGCAGCGACGGGCTCCATTTACCGTGTGCTGTTCCCAAGGCTTGACCCCATCGATACCGCTCTCTTTAGGAGCGTTGCTCCGCTGCTATAATATATATGTGTGTGCGATCGGAGTATCACACACAGCTTGCAAAAATGAGTTTGTTTCGACAAAATATTCGATCTCACAGCTAGATAGAGTGTATTTTAATTTTAGTAAAATGTGGACGCATGCAGGAGTTTGATGTTTAGAATCTAGTGTCAATCGATATACCGTATGACTAGTGCCTGATACGTCATACGCGTTCGCGAGAGCGTACAAAAAATGCCCCCCCCCCCCCCCCCCCCCCATCACGTTGCTCAGCCCTCCGTAAAGGATACACATGTCATGTCATAGTTTCCATACATACATACGCAGAGTGATTTTTTGCCCTGAGCTTTTTTGTAGAATCGTCCTGCTTCCTCTCTGGGGGCATGCACTTACTCGTACTCTGGGAAACCACGACCTAAGCAAGTCACGAGGTTTTGTATAGATATTCCCAAGCAGCTAATAATGGCAGTTAGTCCCTAACCTGCGGGAGGGTGCAAGAAGGCACCACAAACCGTTTCCAAGGGTGTCCCGAAAAGCGGGTGCAAAACGCCGCCTGGTGCCACGCTAGTTTCAAATGAGTTTGTGTTAGGGTATTAGTGGGGTATTAGTCCGTTTGACCACTTGCAAACGGTTAACCAATAGCTTACCCAAACTACGCCTTATAACACCCTCCCCCCATGAAACGGCGGGGTAGCAGGTCGGCCAGGTATACGGGCGGACCTGTCTATGTCCAAGCGGTTTCATTTCCTGGGGATACGTGGAAGAGTATTTTTCAAGTTGGACATGGGGAAAGTCTGAATAAGTGTATTGTGGCGCATGTAAGACTCGAACCCACGACCCAAAAACTCATGGTCCTGTCGACGACGCCATTTGTGTTAAGGAATTAGTGGGGTATTAGTCCGTTTGACCACTTACAAAAGGTTAACCAATAGCTTACCCAAACTAAGCCTTATAACACTCTCCCCCCCTGAAACGGGGTGCAAAAAGCTTCCCACACTATTCCACATACTCACGCATCCGTATACTTCGTACAACTGTAGTACTGTAGTAGTGTGTAGCTTGCGCTGTCGGGGTAGTAAAGGGGACCGCCGATAAGGACAGCTCACGCTATCGCTATTGTGGGAGCCGAAGGACACGCCAGCTAGCGCTGGGTTGTGAAGGCAATTTATTCAAATCGACACACGACGTACGTGTACGAAAAACACGTGCAATTATGGTGAGCTTGTGCATTATTTTGCCCCATCCGCGGGAGGGTAATATAAATATATATATATATATATATTATTTTTTAGGGTTAGGCTCTAACCCCAAGTGGTTACGGTAGCTGGTCCCAGCATCGATCGAGGGCGCAAAAACGCCTCCCGCGCTGTTTCCGAAGGTGCTTTTATCCCTATAACGGGGAAGGGTGTAAAACGCCTCCCACATTATTTCCGAGTGTGTTTTTTCCAGAACACGCGTGGGTGCAAAACGCCTCCCGCACTATTCCACGGTAGTGTTATGGTAGTTTGACCCTAAAGCGTGGATGCAAAACGCTTTCCACATCGATTCCCCACGTGTGTTTGTCCCTAAACCGTGGGTGCGAAACACTCCCCTCGATATGTCCAAGTGTTGGGGTGATTATTCCCAAAATGTGGGTGCCAAAAAATGCATCCCACAGTGTCCCCAAGTAGTTAACGTAGTTTGTCTCCCAAACGTGAGAGAAAACCGCCCCCCCCCACTATTCCCGAGCAGCTATGGTTAGCTTTTCCCTAAACCGTGGGTGGAAAACACATCCCGCACTTTTTCCAAGCGTGCTAGTTGTCCCGAAACCATGGGTGCTGAACGCACCCTACACTATTTCCCGGTAGGTATGGTAAGCTGTCCCATAAACCTGGGTGGGGTGCAAAACGCATCCCACACTTTTTTGTTTTCCTCCTTCATTCTTACGTCGTCGTTCTGAAATTATCTGCTCTCCAGCTCAACCCCTAAGAGTTTTGGTTTGCTCTCCGTGACCTTCTGGACAAGTCGTGATCCACGGGGGTCTTCCCTCCTCCCCCCCGCGGCACTTGTCTTCATTTTTCTTGCGAATAGGGTCCAGAAATCCCACCTTTCAGCATCTTGAATCCAGTTGGTTTTCGTCGAATTTGCTAACTAACTAGACTAGTCTACGAAGTGCTCTCGAGCTTTCTGATCGTATTTTTTTTCTCAAGAAAGCAAGTCGCACCTACGAGCAATTCGTGTGTGAGATTTTGAACCAACGGCCTTGGCGTTAGTGGGGACATGATCCACATACTACTGCTCCGTCGGGGACACCCCCCACTTACTCTGGTTACAAGTAAAGTTGTCCCGAAAACGCCGATATGGAACGCACGCCACACTATTCCCAAGTTATTATTATAGTTTGTCCCCCGAATGTGGGTGCAAAGCTCCTTCCCAATACTTTTCCAAGAAGTGAAAGCCCAAAAAAATATGGATGCAACAAGCATCCCACCCACTTTCCAAGTGTTTGGTCCCAAAAAGCGTGCGGGCAAAAACGCATCCCACTCTCTTTCCAAGCTTAGCCCTTTTTGCTCCGCACATCCAGCATGCATGGGGACGAATCACTTGGAGTCAGAAGGGGGTCGGCTTAGAATCGCCGCCCCTATTTGATGAACACGATATTCCAGGGAATACGTGTATGGTGTCAATATATAGCTCATGTTGCCGGGTGCAAGCGGTACGATCGGCATCGTCCGGCAAATGTTTCCCGGTTGGATCTTCACTCTTTACATTCAGATCTTGCATTACAACTCATAGCGGCAGCTATAGGATCTGCTGTACATTACCTAGATGATCTAGATCATATAAGGATCTAGATTGTTGTGTAGATCGTCATCTATCCGAGGTGTGGAAACGCGCTTGCAAAACGCCTTTTCGCACTACTACTAATGAGAAGCTGGATAAAAAAAATGTGTATTGATAGTCTAGTTGGTGCTTCCCCACCAAAATAATCCCCAAAACATGGTGTTAAGGTACGGCCTTGAACGGCCAGCAATTCTCTGACTTGATAGGAAATTGGCCGTTTTCGTCTGATAAGTTGGCCTTATCTATTAGGGGTGGTCAGGAAATGAAACCCAGGCATGCGCCTCAGCTCTCAGTTGCTATCCGGGGTTCTGTGGAAATAATAAAGCTGCTTCTCTACTACGGCTAAGAAAGTGAGTACTCACCGAGGACATGCTCAATAGGCAGACCTGCAGAGGACACTCTGTGTCCCCACCACTGTAACTTAAGAAATGGCGTTTTCTTGGCATGAAGATGCTTTTGCAGCAGGACTCCCCGAATCTCTTCGATGCCTTTTTTTTTGTACACTTTTTTAGCTTTTCGTCGAGCCCAAAGCCCCTGTTCCCTCGCGGGTAGCATCTCAACGGAGGAAGCGTCCTTCCTCCTCTGACGGCGATCACTACAGCAACGAGACGGCAGGGACCCCTCCTGTTGGTCGCCGGGTACGTGGTGCACGGACGACACCTTCGGACTACGTGGAGAAGACGCTGCTCCCCGGAGCACGCTCTTCGCCTCGGCTTTCTGGCTGCACGTCCCCGCCAGTTGCTTCCTGACAACTCCGCCGAGGACAAGCCCAAGCCCCACCCACCAGCTTGTTCGCTCCGCGTATCGTTTCCTTATCTAATCCCCGCTATGCCAATGGTCTGCGGGAGGTTTTTGGCATGAATTCTCCCTTGCATTAGAGCCTGTGTTCCCCTTCCTTTCGATAAGGGTTTGCCTTGCCATAGTCCCTTTTCTCGGGTGTGTTCGCCGTAGAGCCTTTTCTGTTCCCCCCTCCCCGCCACACCGGCGGCACGCGACAGGTTTTTGAGATGTGGTTTGCCTTGTTGTAGGGTCTGTGTTTCCTTCAACTCCTTTTCTTCGCGTTTTCCTGGCTCCACAGCCAGGTGGTTTGAGGTGTGGTAGTGGGTTTGAGGAGCCGCATCTTCCACTCATACATGGTCTTGTACGTGGAATCGGAGTTTCCCCGAATTTCCCGTATTTCTGCATATGCGGCTCATCAGGGTGGGCTAGTGTTAAGGCACGGCATTGAAAAACATGCAAGCATCTGACTTGGTAGGTGATTTACCGTTTTCGCATGATGTGTTAGTGTTATCTATTCGGGGTAGTCAAGAAATGAAACCGAGCATGCGCCTCGGCTCTCAGTTGCTATCCGGAGTTCTGTGGAAATAGTAAAGCTGCTTCTGTACAACGGCTGAGAAAATGAGTACTTAATGAGGACATGCTCAATAGGCAAACCTGCAGGTGACACTCTGTGTCCCCACCACCAGAACTTGAGATAGGGGCCAATATAGCCCAACTCGAATTCCAAGTAGGATTAGCGTGTTCAAGATTTCCAACCTCTGTTGGGTTGGAAAAAAGTAAAAATACATTATATTGAAACGTATGTCGTAAATCGTCCAAGGTCACTTGCTGGCTTTTTCTTGCGTACAAGTCTGGTACTAGATCTTCTACCCGGTATTTGGTTTGTGCAACCGTAACATCTGCGGAGATGCGGCGGAACTTGTGGTTTCCCGAACGGGTACAGTAGTTCGGTACGTGATCGTGACTCGGGGGTCACGTACGATGTTGAACGATGGCGCTTTTGCAAGATGAAGACAAAGAAATAATAATGTTGAGTACGACAAGGTGGGGCGAATTGTCCTCGACCAAGCCCGGCGCAATACACACGTTATGGCTGGATGTACCCTGCAGATCATTATATTGACCGATCCACAACAAATTGCTTGATGCTTACTCATGACGAGGTTGCGGCCCCGTGCTACGTGACCAATGTACCGACCACCAACGACCGACTACAACAACAATATAATCCTGTATACCGTTCGTGCTGTGTAGTTCTGCCCCATATGTATGAATTCTACGGGTCATTTAATATGTACCTGGAAGAACGCATGTGCACTGTTTGCTGATGTCTGTCCATCCATGCGCGTATCCCACAAAATAATAGTTCTCCATGCTGCTGGTGTGCATTCGCTACATATATATATAGCTTGCAAATACGAGTTTCGACAGAAACTTTGATCTCACAGCTGGAGTGAATTTATTTTCATAATTATAATATATGCTGCCTAGTGCACCTACCTGCTATCAGCGAGTGTGATACCGATCGGCGACTCGATGGGCTACTGGCTACTACTACTGCTGTTGTCTATATATGGGCGTATCCCGCCATCTATTGGTACTCCATGCTACTGGTGAGCATCACCTACAACTTCTGCGTAGTGCGTCTACCTGGTGCAGGTGAGTTTGCCATCGATCAGCGATTTAATAGGCTGCTGGCTACTGCTGCTGGCTATGGATGCGCATATCCCACAATATATTAGTACTCCTACTGGTGAGCTTTATCTACAAGTTCTGGTTGTAGTGCCTCTCCTGTCAAAGGCGAATCTGTTGCCAATGAGCGGTTCAATAGGCTGCCGGCTACTGGTGCTGTAGCTAACTGTCTACACCAGCACAACCCCTCGATGGAGGTGACAAAAGTCAATTTTTCTGTTTGATATCGAAGATAGTTACGCAATCCAATTGGTGTATACTCGTGCTTGACACTTACGTCAACCGCGACCAACTACCATAAAAAATAGCTTAGTTCACGAGTATATCTAGGCCATGGGATTGTTCATCGGGTTACACTTTCTTTTTCTTCCCAAACAGTGTGTCGGTGGGGCATGGAGTTCCTCCAAAGTGAGGAGCCTAGGAAAATGTGAGTGCATCCCCAGACCGTAACACGCGCTCTCGTCAGGCTCTCTTCTGTACCAAAAACGTCTCCTCTATCGCAGCATTGCTCTATTGTGGACTTAACGTATTCCTCCTTCAACGCAGCATGATAGCATTTTGTACAGATAGGTGGTTGGCGTAAGCGAGGGTCGGGGGGGCGAGTGGGTGACGGGGGACTCGAGAGGGTGGAGCGGACAGTGGGCCAGAAATAGGGGGTATCATTGGGGTGCGGCATGCACTGGAGGAGGGGACTACGGCAGAGTTAAGCGAATGGCGGCTTTTGGGGGAAGGTGGTGGGGGAAGTAGAGGGGGTGGAGGAAGTCGGGTAGAGGGAGGATTTGAACTGAGGGTGGTCAACAATTTAATACCAGCGATACGACGTAGTAAATAGTGGTAGCAGAGGCAGCATTATTTGTAGTATAGTAGTGGCAGTAGAAAAAGTAGTAGCCAGTAGCAGTTGGTACTTGTAGCAGCTGTTGCAGGACAGTAGCAGTGGTAGGAGCAGTAGTAGTGGTAGCAGTATTAACACTAGTAGTAGTTAGTACCAGTAGCACTAATAGTACTTGTAATAGTAGAAGAAGAAGCAGTAGTAGTAATAGGAGAAGTTCCAGTAGTAGTGATAGCAGTTGTAGTAGCAATAGTGTTAGTAGTAGTACTAGTAGTAGCAGTATTAATAGTAGAATTTGCAGTAGTGCAGTAGTGGTAGTAGTAGCAGTAGTCGTAGTAGTAGTGGTGGTGGTAGTAGTAGTAGTGGTAGTAAAAATAGCAGTAGTAGGAGTAGTAGTAGTAGTCGTCGTCGCCGTCGCAGTAGTAGTGATGGTGGTAGTAGCAGTAGTATCAGACGTAGAATTAGTAGTGGAAGTAGTATCAATAGTAGGTGTCAGTAGTATTAGTAGTAGTAGTAGTAGGAGTAGTAGAACTAGAAGTAGGAGTAGTAGAAGACGTAGCAGTAGTAGTAGCAGTAGCAGTAGCAGTAGCAATAGCAGTAGCAGTTGCGGTTGCAGTAGCAGTAGCAGTAGCAGTAGCAGTAGCAGTAGCAGTAGTAGCAGCAGCAACAGTACTCGTAGTAGCGGTGGTAGTAGTCGTAGTAATAGTGGTAGTAATCGAAGCATCGTGGTAGTAGTAGTGGTGCTGACTGGCTCCGACAGCAAAGGTGTATGCTGGTCGATGGGCTCTCTCAGCAAGCGAAGTTCCCGTCGAAGGTCATTCGAAGGGTTGATTCCAGTATGCTTGTCCGTGGCGTGTCGTGCATATGCCTCAGAGCCCCAAAGCGCAAAAAAAAAATGCAAGTCGATGGCCGATCTTGGGGCTTGTGCTGGCAACTCGCGGAGATGTGCTGTGCAACATGCTGGCAGAGCGCGTTTGCCGTGGACGACGTGCCAAATTCTTGCGCGGAGCAGGACATGATGACCGAAAATACCAAGTTTTTGCAAGACCATCGAGCAGTGGGGTATTAGTCCGTTTGACCACTTGCAACTGCTTAATCAATAGCTTACCCAAACTAAGCCTTATAACACTCTCCCCCCCTGAAACGGCGGGGTACCAGGTCGGCCGGATATACGGGCGGACCTGTCAATTATCCAAGTCGTTTCATTTCCTGGGTATATACCGGGGAGAGTATTTTTCAGGTTCGACATGGGGAAACTCTGAAAAAGTATTTTATGATGGATGTGGGAGTTGAACCCACGACCCGAAAAACCCATGGTCCTGCCGACGACGCCATTTGTTAAGGAACTAGTGGGGTATTAGCCGTTTGACCACTTGCAACTGGTTAACCAATAGCTTACCCAAGCTAAGCTTTATAACAATTGGTAGTAGTAGTAGGAGTAGTAGCAGTGGTAGTAATAGTAGTAGTAGCGGTAGAAGAAGTAGTAGAAGCAGTAGTAGCAGTAGTAGTAGTAGCGGTAGTAGTTGCAGCCGTAGTCGCAGCAGTATAGTAGTAGTAGTAGTCATCGTCGCCGACGTAGTAGTAGTGGTTGTGGTAGTTGTAGTGCGTTAAAGTTAGGGGACCGCCGCGTGAGGGAACCGCCAGAGGGACCACCGAACGAAGGGATCCCCAACGGGTTTTGAGCAGCGGGACCGCCGAGTGAGGGGACCGGCAAAGGCTTTAAGGCAGCGGGACAACCGATTTGACTTCCTACTAAAACGTACAGGTTTCCTATTTTTCTGTACTGTAGTCTATAAGTTTAATACGCGTTCGGAAAGCGAGGTGTCCGGACCGAGTTTACACTAAAACGCAGATTTTCCACATTTGTACTAATACGCGTTCATAAAACGAGGTATCCGGACGGAGTTTATTCTAAAACGCACGTATTTTCCCTAATAAATTTATAATAAAACGTACAGATTTCCCCTTTAACCGAGTTGATACTAAAACGTACAGATTTTTCCTACGAGTATAATAATACTAAAACGTACAAATTTCCCCTATTAACTTACGTACGGATTCCTTATTTTTCTATATCGTATATATATATATATATAAGTTTAACACGCGTTCATAAAACGAGGTATCTGGACCGAGTTTACACTAAAAAGTACAGATTTTCCCTAATAATAAATATTCCAATTTTTCTACACCGTATAGACTATAAGTTTAATACGCGCTGGGAAAACGAGGTAACCGGGCCGAGTTTATACTAAAACGTACAAAATTTCCAATTTTCAATAGGGAAAATCTGTACGTTTTGGTTTTGTACGTTTTAGTATAAACTCGGTCCGGATACCTCGTTTTAAGAACGCGTATTAAACTTATAGTCTGGTCTAGATACGGTAAAGAAAAAAAGGAAATCAGTACGTTTTAGTATGAAGTCAAATCGGTTGTCCCGCTGCCTTGAAGCCTTTGGCGGTCCGCTCACTCGGCGGTCCCGCTACCCACAACCTCTTAGCGGTCCCCTCTCTCGGTGGTCCCGCTGCTCAAAACTCCTTGGCGGTCCCCTCGCTCGGCGGTCCCGCTGCCCAAAAACGCTCTGGCGGCTCCCTCACGCGGCGGTTCCCGAACGCATTACAATAACGCACTACAGTAAGATCAGTAGTAGTAGCAGAAGTAGAATTAGTAGTAGGAGTAGTGGAAGTAGTAGTAGGTGTTATAGTAGTATTAGTAGCAGCAGTAGTAGTAGAGCAGTAGTAGAAGTAGAAGTAGGAGTACTAGTAGCAGGAGCAGGAGCAGGAGCAGCAGCAGTAGCAGTAGCAGTAGCAGTAGCAGTAGCAGTAGCAGTAGCAGTAGCAGTAGCAGTAGCAGTAGCAGTAGCAGTAGCAGTAGCAGTAGCAGTAGCAGTAGCAGTAGCAGTAGCAGTAGCAGCAGTAGCAGCAGCAGTAGCAGTAGTAGTAGCAGTAGTAGTAGTAGTAGTAGAAGCAGCAAGCAGCAGTAGTAGTAGTAGTAGTGGTAGTAGTAGTAGTAGTGGTAGTAGTAAGTAGTAGCGGTGGTAGTAGTAGTCGTAGTTTCAGTAGTAGTAGTGGTAGAAGTAATAGTAGCATATGTTCGTGGTAGCGGCAGTGTATCGGCTGCTGTGATAGGAGAATCTGATTGGACAGTTTGAATATGAGAACTGCTGTCACTCATTGTTGTTGAGCAGGATGTTCCGAGAATACTCTTTGTAGTGTGTCGGGTTAATACAACGGACGAAGGTGTCTCTGTCGGTATGTTGGTATGTAGTACGTTGGAGTACGTCAGACACTTGGCCAATAGGATCGTGCGGATTGTTTGGTTGTTGTAGTGTCGGCGTGTGACGTGGTATTCCGAGTGTGCATTCCACCGAGAAGACGTTGGGAGATCGGAGCAACGCGCCTACCATGCTCGCCCCCTTCGTGTTCATTGGACACATTGACGAGTAGGAACATTCCTGTAGTGTTGCTAACACGATATAGCTTGTCTCAACGAACAGCCTAGCAATAAGTTACAGTTACATACGTTGTGTCACGGAGGTAAGTTACAGGGATCGTCTCGTGGTATCACCCACGAGTAGTCCCACGGGTATGTACGAGTAGGCACTATGCGAGGAGCTTTAGGTATTCGACTACGAGCGGTTGTTACTGGGCTGTGGAGAGTTGGCCCACATGACCCACTCCACTTTCCAGCATGTCTCTCCAGACGGAAGTCTCAATAATATAATACCTTCTCCCCAGAAGCTACCGACCAACACGCTTAAGCGAGTCATCAGTCGACTGCTGTTTCGTCCCCCTGTACTGTGTCGACGGGCTGTCGGATGGATGTCGGAGGCGGCTTGATCACCCGACCTCTCTTCGTCATGGCTGACGGGGATAACGCGACCCCTGCGGCCCACCATCAGGGTGAACTGCAGGTTGTTGGTGAGAGAATGTGTTTCATGAGTTCCCTAGAGACGCAGTATCTGTATTGCTCACCCCAGCTTTCACACCAACAGGGTTTGTTCGCGTTGGTTGTTGTTGAGACACAAAAGAAGAAGGAGAGAAAGGAATGGAGTCCCCTGGTTGTGTATGTAGGTGTTGCACCAGGGGCTGGTGTGTACCACTCGGGTGCCACCAGCAGGACCGCTGGAAGAACGGGCGGCGATGCCCAAGGCTTTGACGTGTCCGGCATGAGGGTTTGGAGTGGGGTGTTGTAGACCCAGACTTGAACCCCCGTGTATTTTATGAGGATTGTTCCTCGCAGGTTCGGAGCGTTGCACTTAGAGACGCGGGACCACAGGCTGGCGCGCACCAATCGGGTGCCGCCGGCAGGGCCGTCGGAGGAACGGGCGGCGATGCCCAAGGCCTTGGCGTGTCCAGCACGATGGTTGGGAGTAGTAGTCTTGTAGACTTAGGCTTGAACCCCGTGTAGCATTGTATGCTGATCGTTCGTTGTTACTGCAGTAAACTTCGATTCTGTCCACGGGACTGTAGGTAGGGTTTTAGATAGCCAATCCTCAGTTCCTCACACCTCTTCTCAGTTGAGTAGTAGGAGGTGGGAAAACGTCGCCAGTGGAAATACATGGATTCCTGGGGCTGACATATATAATTCGGCGAGAGGTTGGGTGGGGGTCCTTTTCAAAGTTTCCAAAGCTCCTGAATTCAACGGTTCTGTACGGCACTGAAGTATCGTATCCCTTGTGGTGACAGAATTTGAATTTTCTGATGAGTGCCCGACACAAAATCTGTATGAGACGCTTGTTTCTGAGGCTGATATTTCGATGACTGACATTGTTCTCCAACTGACCCCGTGGTAAGAGAAATGACCCAGTGTGGGTAAGGTGCACCAGCAGAGAGTGTAGTGTTTCTCTCTCAAACCAGTTTGAACAACTCTAATAGTCGAACATGCATGGTGTCATTTTTAGGTGCCATCCTGTGCGACTTGTAGCATGAATGGTGTGGTAGCATTTTCGCTGCAACCTGAAGTTGGTATTCGTGTTGTTGGTGTTTGTGACTGCTGACAACGAATAATCCGTAGTAGAGTGAAAGAAAGTGTTGTATTCCCCCAACTTAGGATACAACAATCATCTCCGATTTAGATGTGTGCAAGGTCATGGAATGTGTGTTGATGGTCCTGATGTGGTGATGACTGCGTTTGAAGGACAAAGTGATATTTCCAAACGTTCATGGCATGCTGAACGCGTATCGTCTAGGAGAAGACTCTATTTGTTCGGTGTTGACTGATTTAATACTGCAAGCAGGAAACCACGATGGATGTGAACGAGTTAACAACATTTATGCTCATTCGCTTGATGCTAAACGTAGATTGATAAGATAAAAGTTGGGCAGAGAGATTTGTTTTTGTTGACCTGGGAGGGAGGAAGGACATTGTGTCCGTAGGGGGTACAGCGCTACCTCATGTTTGTGGAGAATGATTTCACAATGCATGCATGGATGTATTTCTTGAAAAATAAATCAGGCGCAGGGAGTGCTGTTCGGAGTTTTCTTGCAGTGTGCGTGCTGATGGTGTCCCGTCATAGGTTGAGATTGTTAGATCTGACGATGGAGGGAAGTTTTTCGGAAAGGATTTGCATCTGTGTGCCACGAGCTTTTGATCAAACAAGAGTTCACACTGGCTTATAGTCCGCAATATAGTGGTGTTGCATAGCGTGGGTTGGGATTGATATAGGAGGCCGCGGTGGCGGCTCGTATCCAGGCTAAAGTTCTTTTTGAATATGTGCGATTACATAAGACTGATATACTCTGGGCTGAGGCAATTCGCTGGGCTTGCGAAGCCATGAATCACACTGCGTGCTCCGCCAACCCTGAGACTAAATCACCGTATGAAATGTGGTATGGAGAACCTCGTCCTGACGGACCGTATCCGTTTTGTTTTTGAAGCCAACGCCCTGCAGGGGACAGCGACCGTCCAAACTGCTGTTGCCATGGGAGGTGTTGCCGTCACAGCTCCCTCCACTGCAATCTTGTCTGCCGATAGGGTCGCAGAGGAGGGAGGGGAGGATAGTGACGGATAGTAGCGACGATGTAGAAAACGAGGTATGGTCGCCTGTTGGAAGAGCAGTTTCCCACACACTTTTGAAACGTGCTGTCGTACTTTCTGGTGCGGGAGTTAATGATGTTGTTTCGGTTGATGCGGGCAGTGTAGTAGGTCATTCCTCTTGTGTTCCATCTTCCGTTGTGAATCGCTTTCGCCCGTGAATATTTTCTCTGATTGAGTCGCCCCCTTTTGTGTGTCTTCTGCAGCGCCTGAGACTGATGGGCAGGAGTAGGGAGGGCAAAAGATAGAGGAGGAGGGGGTAGAGACGGGGGATCCGGGAGGGGATGATGAGGTAGAGTCGATTGGGCCGGGAGGGCATAATGGTGACGAGTTGATTGGGTCGGGAAGACAGATGGAGGCAGAGGCGTCCCCTTTTGCCGATCGGATTCCGCGGTTTGTCGCTGAGCTTGCTGACTGCAGTACTGTTACTCGCGAGAATGGTGAAGTGTGAGATGATAGAACTCGCGTGCGAAACCTGTGCAGTCAAGGAGTAGATCGCGTCTGCACTCGTATTCAATTTCGGATCCATCTTCACATAAGACATAGTGTATGCCCTTGTAGCAGTAGGTAGAAATGGAATTGCCATAGTTACTGATTCAAGATGTTGGGTCAGAGCCTGGTAGCTATCGTGTAGCCCAGCGTTGTACGCCAATATTTGGGAAGGAGCCAGGTCTGCAGAGATTGAAGGCTTGATGAGAGCAAGAACGTTCACGTTGGCAGTAAAAGTCCCGATAGGCTGTAATGTGATTGATGCTGAAAGGGTTTTCGAATGGAAATCAGACGAAAAAGGAAAGATAGTGAAATCCAAGGCTAGGCTTGTAGTGAAGAACTACAAGCGGAAGTACGGTGTGGACTGTCTTGGGACTTTCTTGCCTACCGCAAATGCTGTATCTCATAGATTGGTAGTGGCGTTGGCGAGCAAGTACAACTTGGAATTATTTCACTCGGATTGAGCAAGCATTTGCTCGGTCGGAATTGGATCACGAAGTGCTGATGGAGTTGCCTCCTGGCTGTGGTTTGGTGTCAGGAAAAGTTGTTCGTTTGAACACAAGAGTTTGTACGGACGAAGGCAAGCATCTAGACTGGTGTGTCGAGCAGTGTATTTCAGACCCCTGTGTCCTGCGTTTCGTGAAGGGAGACGGTGGTGGGGATGGATGTGATTCATGTGAATGACATTCTGTATGCAGGAACGATTAGTCTGGCTGAAGTGTTTATGGCAGCAGCAGCAGACGAATCTGTTTCTACGAAGAATTTGGGTGAGGTCAAGTTCTTTATTGGTTGCGAATAATTTAGGTGACCGCGGGGCTGGCACGATTGAGATTTCTCGGGCGAGATACTACGTGAGGAGTTTTTCTCGAGACGTTAATTGTTTGTCGCATCAGCCCTATCCCTCCTTCCCTTGCCAGCGATACAGGTCCTTGTTGGAGGATGGCGAGGCAGAAAATGTGCCGTTCGAAGAGGTGGTGGCCGAGAGGTGGTGTGGAGCCAGCATGGATCGCCAGCGAGACGAGAACTGATACCTTGAACGCTGTCCGAACTGTGGCAGGCACCCAACGAGCCCACGAAGAGCCACTAGAAAGCAACCCGGAAGATCCTGCATAATCGTCTGGAAATGGCGCATTTAATTTTGTTTTGAAGTTTGTTCGGTTGACATAGTTTGAACAGTTTGGTAGACATAGCAGGTACGCTGGTATTGTTTGTAGTTCGTAGGTACCGACGTTGCGAGATTAGGCTTCTGACCGTAGATCAGTTTCAGGATCGATGGTTGTTTTTGTAGCTGAGATATTTGTTGTTTTGATTTGGATTTCTAGGACGTAGAAATGCGTTTCGCAGTCGACGTCTGAGGCAGAGTACCTTGCGATGGTGGATGGTATGAGTGAGGCTCTCTGTTCGTGAACGGAGTGCTCCTGTTTCTGAGATCCCGTGTGAAGCCTCGTAAGATAGAGGTCCTTTAGGACAGCTCAGGTGCGATTGCGCTCGCAGAAATGACTTTGCGCTGGGCTCTAGGGAGTAAAAGTCTGAATTGTTTTTGATTTTGTTTTTCTTGATAAGTACTTGGTCTGGTTGATACAACAGCCCCTAGGGAGGGAGTTCGTGGTAGCGGCAGTGTATCGGCTGCTGTGATAGGAGAATCTGATTGGACAGTTTGAATATGAGAACTGCTGTCACTCATTGTTGTTGAGCAGGATGTTCCGAGAATACTCTTTGTAGTGTGTCGGGTTAATACAACGGACGAAGGTGTCTCTGTCGGTATGTTGGTATGTAGTACGTTGGAGTACGTCAGACACTTGGCCAATAGGATCGTGCGGATTGTTTGGTTGTTGTAGTGTCGGCGTGTGACGTGGTATTCCGAGTGTGCATTCCACCGAGAAGACGTTGGGAGATCGGAGCAACGCGCCTACCATGCTCGCCCCCTTCGTGTTCATTGGACACATTGACGAGTAGGAACATTCCTGTAGTGTTGCTAATACGATATAGCTTGTCTCAACGAACAGCCTAGCAATAAGTTACAGTTACATACGTTGTGTCACGGAGGTAAGTTACAGGGATCGTCTCGTGGTATCACCCACGAGTAGTCCCACGGGTATGTACGAGTAGGCACTATGCGAGGAGCTTTAGGTATTCGACTACGAGCGGTTGTTACTGGGCTGTGGAGAGTTGGCCCACATGACCCACTCCACTTTCCAGCATGTCTCTCCAGACGGAAGTCTCAATAATATAATACCTTTTCCCCAGAAGCTACCGATTTACCAACAGCCTCGTGGTGGATGTAGTAGTATTAGTATTGGTAATAGCAGTGGTACAAGAAGTAGAGCAGAAGTATGTACCGACTCCCGCGACTGCGGGCCCGATGGTATCAGCTCCGAGGACTTCCCCTCGTGGGCTCGGAGTGCGTTTATCTACAATGCAATAGTTCGTCTGTTATCACACTGGGAAGCGACATGCCACTGGCCATGGACCTTCCCGTTCGTATCACAAGATCTCAAGAGCTCACAACAAACCCTAATAATGACAGCGGAACTCCCTGATAAAATGCATTCAACCATCCAACCATTCTATATATATTGTTTTAATGTTCAAAAATAGAGCATAAGTACTATTAGTGTCATTAGCACCATGTTATAAGGCTTAGTTTGGGTAAGCTATTGGTTAACCTTTTGCAAGTGGTCAAACAGACTAATACCACACTAATACCTTAACAACCACCACCACCAGCAGTTGTTGCAGCAGCAGTAGTGCATCAGTGGTAGGGGTAGTAGTATTGATAGTAGTAGTAGGGGCAGTATTGGTAATAGCAATAGTAGTGGTGGTAGTGGTGGTAGTAGTAGTAGTATTATTAGTAGTAGAAGTAGTAGTAGTGGGCCATCCCTCGCTATGGGTGCAGCGCAGACGTTCCTTAGCTCCTAAGTCTGACCCGAAACATGAGTTCGAAGGCATTCGCCCGTGTAATCCAACCAACGCTTTTTATGCGCTTGTGCTACAGCAGTTTTGTTGGTGATAGCGGCAGTGTGTACCGGCCGAGCTGCTGTAGATCATCTGATTGGATAGTTTGAATATTTAATTGTCAATTGTAGTAAGTTGATGCTGGATATTCTGGTAATACTCTTTGTGGTACTTCGGTAGGTTGTACACAAGTACGAGCTATACAATGGACCGTAGGTGTGTGTGTGTCGGTACATTGGTATGTGGTACATTAGACACTAATCCAGTAGGAAGGTTCAGGCATTGTTGCTGTAGGTGTGACTATCGGGCTATTGTCACGTTAGGGGTATTGTTTGTGGTGCGGGCAATAACCCGAGCGTTTTGTGGCACGTCTGAAAGTACATTAGGCCGTGTTCTGTGTTATGCGTGATCGGGTAGTTGCATAGATATCGTGATCCTGAGGGTGAGGTTGTGCGCGCCCACGAGCGCCCCCACCCTGCTCACTCCACCTTGCCTACCTGTCTCAGAAGGGCAATTGCTCAATAATACAACATCTTTTCCCCAGAAGCCACGAATTTACCAACACGCTATAGCGTCAAAGGTGTCTACTGCTCCGTCGTCCCCTTGGACTACACTAGACTGCTGTACGAGAGAGGCCTGATCAACCTGTCTCATCATGGCTGAACCGGTGACACCTGCGGGTGGCCGAGTTCAGAGTAATCCGCAGGATGTTGGTGAGAAGATGGTTTTCTTAGAGACGCAGTTGTCCCAACTTACGACTCTAGTCACGTCGCTTGTTCATCAACAGAAGGAGCAAGTGGAGTCCTCTGTGTCTGCTGTCGCGCCGGGAGGCGGCGGAACAGAGTATGCTGGTGGTACGCATTCTACCAATGATGCTACTGGCAGGACCGCGGGAGGTACGGGCGGCGATGCCCAAGGCCTTGGCGTGTCCAGCATGGGGGTTGGGAGTGGTAGCCTTGCTGGCTCAGGCTTGAACCCTAATGTATTCGCTGTTAATCGTTCCTCTGCTGGTGCTGCAAGCTTTGGTTCGATTGGGATTGGAAGTGGGGCTGTAGGTAGCCAGTCTTTCGTTCCCGGGACTGTAGGTAGGGCTCTCGGAAGCCAGTCCTCTGTTCCTCCCGAACCTACTCCGTCGAGCAGATGGTGGGAAAGTGTCGCCAGTGGAAACAATCTGATTCCTGGGGGCGGCATTACTGATACAGGAGATAAGTTGGGTGGGGGTCCTTTCAAAGTTCCCAAGGCTCCTGTTTTCGATGGGACAGACGTGTCTTACCCCTCATGGTCGCAGAATTTTCTGCTAAGTGCCCGGCACAACAATCTGTATGAGGCGTTTGTTTCCGAGACTGAGATTCCGATTGCTGACATTGGTTTCGACTTGACCCCCTGGGTAGAGAAAGGATTCAGTGTGGGTGTGCTGCGTCAGGCTGAGATGGCATGGTGGTTTCTGTTCGGCTGCTTGAATAAGTATAGTCTGAAAACTATGGTTCGCCACGCTGGTTCTTCCAGCAAGGGTTTTCGAGTGCTGAAAGATCATTTTCTGCCGTTGAGCCAGAGTCAGATTCGTGTGCAGGAGGAGAAACTCAAATCACTGCGCATGCGTTCGAATGAGAATCCTTCGGTCTTCTCTGCATCTGTGAGAGAGACGCTTGGTGTGCTTCAAATGCTGAAAGTCAAGAAAGATGACAGAGAGGTGTGCAACCTGATGCTCGAGGGGCTGTCGGATGAAGGTAAGACTCTGCGTGAAACTCTGGTGGTGTTCTGCCCGAATGACCCGTCGTTCATAGAGACTAAAGTGCGTGAACGGTACCTCGACTTGCAGACTCAAGGTGGTCCGAAGAAACACAGTGTTGCTCTGATGTCTAGGCCTGAGAAGAAGAGTGCGAAGAAGCAGAAATACAAGTCAAGGTCTAACTCCGAATCTAATTCATCTAAGAAAACGGCGTTTCAAGGGAAGTGTTTCAAGTGTGGTGAGGTCGGTCACGTGAAAAAGGACTGTCTGGCTCGTGTGATCGCTCATCCCTCCCAGACCGGATCATCCAAGGACGCCAAGAATGAAAACAGTGAGATATCTGAGTTGTTAGTGCTTCTGTCCCAAACTGACTCGGACCTAAGGGATACCCGGAATGATACCATGGTGTTTCTGTCCCAAAATCTCTCAAACGATTGGAGTGATGACACGTATCTTGCATCGTGCTATGACTCTGTACTGGTGAATTGGGTGAATTCTTATGGTGCTGATATTCCAACGCTGTATAGTGAAGTGGCGGACAAGATAAGGAACTATGTCGGTAGTGATCGTGTTATTCGTGATTCCATTCGTGAATATGCCACTCTCACCAAGAAGAGGTGTTAAAACATTTGAAGATTGGTATGCAGACACAGGTACCGTTTTCTACATGACTGATTTTCTCTCGTGTATGAAGGATGTGAAGCCTTGCCACAAGAATGTAAAGGGAATTGATGGCGTGACTTGTGAGGTAGCTCTTTCAGGAACTCTGGAATTGGTGTTCGTGTCTGTTGACAACGAGTTTTTGGTAGAGTTGAAGAATGTGCTGTACTGTCCCAAATTGGGGTACAACCTTTTTTTCCCCCAGCGCAGAATTTGATGGCGAGTCATGGAATGGTCTTGGTGGTCCTCGTGGTGTGATGACTGCTTTCCACGGACATGTGACTTTTGAGAATTTCGATGGCATGCTTGTTGCGACTGCGTATCGTGTGGGTGATGACTCTATTGGATCCGTGTTGGCTGCCCTCACTCCTTCAAACCCCAAGCACGAAACGAGTATGGATGTGAATGACTTTCATAACATTTATGCTCACTCACATGAAGGATTGCTTCGTACTACTGCAAAGCGACTGATTATCAAGTTGACTGGTAGCCTAGATGCTTGTACGGGATGTTCGATGTCGAAGGCAATTAAAAAGGGGATTGCTCGTGAAACTAAATGTAGACCAGACAAAAAGTTAGGAAGAGTTTATGTTGACCTGGGAGGGAAGAAGGCCGTTGTGTCCATAGGGGGAAAGTATTACCCCATCATTATGAAGGGTGATTTCACAAGGCGTGCATGGATTTATTTCCTGAGAAGTAAATAAGACGCTGCGAGTGCTTTCCGGAGTTTTCGTGCTAGTGTGCGTGCTGATGGAATCCCATCATTGGTTGAGATTGTTGGATCTGACAATGGAGGGAAGTTTTTCGGTGGAGAATTTGCATATGTGTGCAATGAGCTCTTGATTAAGCAAGAGTTCACCCCAGCTTACAGTCCTCAATACAACGGTGTTGCAGAGCGTGGCTTGGGATTGATAGAGGAGGCCGCAATGGCGGCTCGTGTTCAGGTGAAAGTTCGTTTTGGGCATGTACAGTTACTTAAGACTGACAGACTCTGGGCTGAGGCAGTGGAGAATTTGCATATGTGTGCAATGAGCTCTTGATTAAGCAAGAGTTCACCCCAGCTTACAGTCCTCAATACAACGGTGTTGCAGAGCGTGGCTTGGGATTGATAGAGGAGGCCGCAATGGCGGCTCGTGTTCAGGTGAAAGTTCTTTTTGGGCATGTACAGTTACCTAAGACTGACAGACTCTGGGCTGAGGCAATGCACTGGGCTTGCGAGGCACTTAATCACACGGCTTGTTCTGCTAACCCCGATTCCAAGTCGCCGTATGAAATGTGGTATGGGAAAGCTCTTCCTGCTAAACCTCATCAATTTTTGAAACCGGCGTACTGCAAGTGGCAGCGACCGTCGAAGCTGTTTCCGAAGGGTGAGAGTTGCTTTTATGTCGGTCCTTCGAGAGACCACCCGCGTGATTGTCATAGAGTACTTACGAGGGCTGGGACTATTCAGGAAACGAGGGATGTAACGTGGGAGGCGTTGCCGTCACAACTTCCTCCACCGCAACCTCCATTGCCGATTGAGATCGCGGAGGATGGAGGGGAACAAAGTGACAACGATGTAGAAGCCGAGGTATGGCCGCTTGTAGGGAGAGGAGTTGACCACACACTGTTGCGAAATAACGCGGCAGTGGTCCCCTCTGGTGCAGCAACGAACGAGGTAGTGGTTCCCCCTGGTGAAGCAGTCGATGTGGTTGAAAGTGTTGACGCAGAGAGCGTAGGTCGATCGCCGTTTGCCCCCTCTGTGCCATCTTCGCCCGTTCCCTCTGTGTCGTCTCCAGCACCTGAGTTCACCGATGGTGAGGGGCAGGGAGGGCAAGATGTGGGGGAACTAGAGTCGGTGGGTCCTGAAGAGCAGGATACAGAGTCTGTAGGGCCGGGAGGGCAGGAGGCAGAGGCAGAGACATCTCGTCCAGTTGCTCGTCGTCCGCGACATGTAGCTGAGCTAGCTGATTTCAACAACCCTGCGCGTGAGAATGATGAAGTAAGAGAAGGTAGAACTCGCGCGCAAATCCGTGCAGTTAACCAGCAGAATGTATCTGGCGTTGTGGCCACTCTAGGACCCGTCTGCGCAACAGAGATAATATATGCGCTGTTGGCGGAGCAGAGAGCAGGTGACGCAGTGGAATTGCCGAAAGAACTAGTGCAGGACGTAGAGCCTGAGCCTAATAGCTATCAAGAAGCCCGGCAATCGAAGTACGCCACGATTTGGGATGGAGCTATGTCTGCAGAAGTTGAAGGCTTGATAAGGGCAGGAACGTTCACGTCAGCGGTAAAGATCCCAATAGGCTGTAACGTGATAGATGCTAGATGGGTTTTCAAATGGAAAGCAGGCGAAACAGGAAATACAGTGAAGGCCAAGGCTAGGATTGTCGCGAAGGGCTTCAGGCAGAAGTATGGTGTAGACTATCTTGAGACTTTCTCGCCTACTGCAAATCCTGCATCAATTCGATTGTTGGTAGCATTGGCGTGCAAGTATGATTTGGAATTACTCCACTGGGACATTGAGCAGGCGTTTGTTCAGTCGAAGTTGGATCACAAGGTGTTCATGAAGTTGCCTCCTGGCTGTGGTTCGATGTCAGGAAAGGTTGTCCGTCTGAACAAGAGTTTGTACGGATTGAAGCAGGCATCTAGAACGTTTTACAAGAGGCTAGTATCGAATCTAAAGAGGATTGGTTTCGAGCAGTCTCTGTGTGACCCCTGTGCTGCGTTTCATGATGGGAGACGAGGTGATAGGGATGGTCGCGATTTACCTGGATGACATTCTGTATGCAGGAACTAAGAGTCTTGCCAAGGTGGTTGTAGAAGCTCTAGGCGATTCCCTTCCTACGAAGAATTTGGGTGAGGTCAAGTTCTTTCTTGGTTGCGCATTTATTCGCGACCGCGAGGCTGGCACGATTGAGATTTCTCAGGAGAGTTACATCAGGACTGTGCTTGAAAGATTCAAAATTTGTCGCACCAGCTCGATCCCTGCTTCCCCTGCTAACGATAACAGGTCCGTGATGGAGGATGAGGAGGCAGGAGATGTGCCGTTCCGAGAGGTGGTGGGGTGCCTGATGTGGGTCGCCAATGGGACGAGGCCCGACATCTCGAATGCTGTGGGGGCGGTGGCGAGGCACTCTCATGAGCCAAAGAAGAGAGACTGGAAGGCAGCTCAGAAGATTCTGAACTATCTTCTGGAAACGGCACATCTAACTCTGAAGAACAAGAGAGACAGTACGGTTGATGATGTAGGCACGTTGGTGTACGTAGATGCAGACTTTGCCAGCAAGGCCACTGACCGTCGATCAGTTTCGGGAGCACCAGTTATTGTGGCTGCCTGTCTTGCAGCTTGGCTTTCTTGGACGCAGAAATGCGTTTCGCAGTCGACTTCTGAGGCAGAGTATCTTGCGATGGGCGATGGTGTGAAGGAGTCTCTGTTTGTGAACGGAATGCTTCAGTTCTTGAGGCCTAGTGTAGAGCCTCGTAAAGTTGACGTCCTTGAGGACAACGAGGGAGCGATTGCGCATGCTCAGAATCCGCTTAGCTCGAGAAGGAGTAAGCGCATCGACGTGAGGCACCACTTTCTTAAAAATCTGACCGAGGAGAGTGTGATCGAGATCACGCATGTTCTCAGCGAAAAACAACATGCGGACATCCTCACGAAGGCTCTGCCGGTAAGTATTTTTGAAGTTCACAGTGACTTTGCATTGGGCTTTAGGAAGTAGGAGTCTGACTTATTTTTGTTTGCCATACTGCATGTTGTGGGTCTGGTAGATACAACAGCCCCTGGGGAGGGTGTTGGTGACAGCGGCAGTGTGTATCGGCCGAGCTGCTGTAGATCATCTGATTGAATAGTTTGAATATTTAATTGTCAATTGTAGTAAGTTGATGCTGGATATTCTGGTAATACTCTTTGTGGTACTTCGGTAGGTTGTACACAAGTACGAGCTATACAATGGACCGTAGGTGTGTGTGTCGGTACATTGGTATGTGGTACATTAGACACTAATCCAGTAGGAAGGTTCAGGCATTGTTGCTGTAGGTCTGACTATCGGGCTATTGTCACGTTAGGGGTATTGTTTGTGGTGCGGGCAACAACCCGAGGGTTTTGTGGCACGTCTGAAAGTACATTAGGCCGTGTTCTGTGTTATGCGTGATCGGGTAGTTGCATAGATATCGTGATCCTGAGGGTGAGGTTGTGCGCGCCCACGAGCGCCCCCACCCTGCTCACTCCACCTTGCCTACCTGTCTCAGAAGGGCAATTGCTCAATAATACAACATCTTTTCCCCAGAAGCCACGAGTTTACCAACAAGTTTGACATTTTTTTATTAATGTCGAACTAACCGGTGATGTAATGGAGTGTCCTCACTTGAGGAGCTCAAACGACCAGAAACGTTTCACCCAGAAAGTGCAACCCCTAGCGTGGAGGGGAGTGAGTGAAAGGCTCTACTGCTACCGTCGTAGTATTGTTATAAGGCTTAGTTTACGTAGGTAAGCTGTTGTTGGTTAATCTATTGCAAGTGGTCAAACGGACTAATACCCCACTAATTCCTTAACAATTGGCGTCGTCGACAGAATATTGTTCTTTTGGGTAGTGGGTACGAATTCCACCATCCACAATAATCAAACTTTTTCAGACTTTCCCCACCTCGAACTTGAAAAATACGATCCCACGTATCCCCAGGAAATGAAGCCGCTTGGAAATTGACGGGTCTGCCCGTATATCCGGCCGACCTGCTGTCCCGCCGTTTCAGGGGGGGTGTGACAAGGCTTAGTTTCGGTAAGCTGTTGGTTAACCTTTTGCAAGTGGTCAAACGGACTAAGACCCCACTAATTCCTTAACAGTATGACTCTAGTACAAACACCGTATCACCATGCTGCTATTTCTTCTACTACTACACGGCGGCTGCTGCTGCTACTACTACTACTGCTACTACTACTACTTACTTGTAAGGTTATAGGGCGGGGGACACAGAGTGCCCCCTGCAGGTCTGCCAATTGAGCAGGTCCTCGGAGAGTACTCACTTCATTTTCCTTCGTAGAGACGTTGTTTTATTTGATTCCACCAGAGCCCCGCATGGCTTCTGAGATCGGAGGCACGTGCCTCCGATCTAGTTCCTAACAAATAAAACGCCAACCTTATCATACGAAACCCATCCAAATGATCTCATATTCGGATAATTACAGGCCTTTCGAGGGTGTATCTTAACACTAGCCCATCCTAATGAGCCGCATATGCAGAAAGATGGGAGATTCGGGAAACTCCGGTTCTACGAATTAGACCATGAGTCGAAGATGCGGCTCCTCAAAACCCACTCCCACAACTCTAACGGTCTGGCCATGGAGCCAGAAACACGCGAAGAAAAGCAGTTGAAGGAAACGCAGACCCTACAACAAGGAAAAAGTCACCCATCAAAAACCTGCCGCGTGCCGCCGGTGTGGCGGGTGGGGGCAGAAAAGGCTCTAGAACCTGCCGCATACCACCGGTGTGGCGAGGGGCGGGCAGAAAAGGCTTTACGGCAAACCAACCACAGAAAAGGTACTGTGGCGAGGCGAGCCCTCGTCGATATGGAGGGGAACACAGGAGCTAACACAAGGGAGAAGTCAAGCGAAAAACCTCCCACGGACCATCCGCATGGCGGGGGGTCAGACGAGGAAACGACAAATACCCGGGATGGAAGGTGGCAACACCTACAGCCCCGCGAGGGGGATAAGTGTTTAGTCGGAAAACCAAAGTAGAACAAATACAACACACAAAAGATGAAAGATGACACACAGACCCGTACATAGCCCTGGACGACGTTACGCGCGAACAGGGTACCCTGGTCGCCCCCCGGCTGTGGGCTGAGGAGGGCGTCGGCTGGGCGAAATTGAACAACGAGGAAAATCGACAACTCTTTGCCTCGGATATCGGCGTTTTACCCGAACCCTGGCCCGACACAGAGAAGGAAGTTCGGCAGGACAAAAATAAAAATAAAATGGAAAGAACCGCCCCAAAACCTGACGAAACCTCTCAGGACACTGCGAACAACCCAAAGACAAGGACGCAAACAGCAAAACCACACAAAATGGATAACTATCGAGGAACAGTGGCGGCTTGAAAGTCAACTGGCCACCGCCGCGCCTCGAGATTCGTCTACGTTACGTTGGATTCCCCGAGGAAACTCACTGGCGATGTGAACCTGCAGACACCAAGAGCCTCGTACGGCTCCCGTCGAAGTCGTGAAACTTGCAGACACCAAGAGGAAGTTTGATCGGTCCCGGGTCGCCCAGAGAGCGGACCAGGTATATCTTGTCCTCGGTAGTGCTCGCGCTGGTTTTTCCAAGCCACCATAACCCATCGTCTCCCTTGTACCAAAGGTTGGCTCCCTTAGGAAGTACTGTGTCGTGGTAGCGACGGAGCCAGTCGGCGCGGGGAACACAGGCGTAGCCCGGCGCTAGGAAACGTTTCCCGTTGTTGCGGGAGAGCTCGCGCTGTGCCGCCGCGATCCGCATTCGGCGGTACAGGTGGTTGGTTTGGCGGTGCTGGTCCGGGGTTCCGGCCCAAAAACGCAAGATGTGGGAGCGGGAGAGGTGGGGGTCCATTTCCCGCTCCTAGGAGGTTCGGAGAGTCCCGCCCAATGCGTCTTGTATAGCAACGCGATGAAGCCAGCTCTCCCTTGTATCGACTGATGACCAGTGATCTGCTCCACCTCCAGCGGTTGGAGGGTAGTCGAAACGTCGTCCTGAGTGACGTGGTACGGCGGGGACTTCTTGAAAATTTGTTGAGCACGTATTGCATCAGCCCCGCCGGTAGGTATTTGGGCATGTCTCCGCTGTCGTCGGGGATGGAGCAGGGTTTGCAGCGCTCGATGGCCACACGCCGACGAACGTCCGAACCGGGCAGATCGAAAGGGAGCTCCCAATTGAGGAGGTTGCCCCCGAGCGGCGAACCGTCCGGGGTCTCGGCGGCGGAGCAGGGACCGACTGCCAGGACCTTGTACAGGCCCGTCCAGTTAAGCGCGAGTTTTGCCTTGAGTACCTTGGCGTCGGTGTTCGCCTTCACACCCTGGCGGATGGTTGGGGCAGAATTACACACATATGCCTAACCACCCACAGCGAAATTAGGTGCTGGACGCAGCGCGTCGGTGAGAGCGGAGTTTCTGCGGTTAACACGGGAAACGTTGAGGGCGTGGTGTGCGCGGGCAATGTCGTTCGTGCGCTTTTGCCGGTCGGTGGCCAAGTCGCAATATGCCAGGTGGTCACGGGCCAGACTTTGGTGTCCCACGACGCCAGCGCGGGCGAAAACCGTTAGGGGGAGCCGTGGGAGTCTGTCCATGTGGGCCTCGTTGGGCGCCAGGGCCGTCGCCGCGCTGACGGAATTGCTGTAAGCGAATTCTTCGTAGGGCAGATGCAAGGACCAATCGTCTTGTCGATCGTTGACGACCACAGCCACCATTTGGGCCATCGTGTGGTTCACCCGCTCAACGCCCCTGTTACAGTCGGGATGATACGAGCTTATAGCAAGCTTGTGCACACCCAACAGCTGATATACAGCTTGTGAAAGCTTGGAACAGAACTGCAATCCGTTGTCCGAGAGTATATTGCGCGGGCACCCTCACAATGGGATGTATTGGTTCACCAGGACATTGGCTGTACCCTCCGCGGTGAACTCAGCGGCAGTGACGGGGAAAATGTCGGCCGGACGACTGAAGCGATCGGTGAACAGCAGGATGCAGGTGTTGCCTCGTGGTGTGACCGGAAGGGGGCCGAAGTAGTCAACACTGACGGCGACACCTGGACCTTCTGGTAGAGGCACTGAGATGATGGGCCAGCCGACAGTCAGCCGTGGGGTTTTCCGCGCTTGGCACTTCAAGCAGTGGCGAAGCCACCACCGGGTGCACACATTCATGCCAATCCACCAATAAAACCGATCCAGCATGCGCAACGTGCGCGTGCAGCCATGGTGACAAAAGGCCGTCGAGTGACAAGCTTGCATGATCCTAGGGTGCATGAGCAGGCGGACGTAGATGCGAACTGGCTTGTCGTTTAGCAAGCAAGCAGCTAGCCCTACAAAGTTGGGTTTGTCAGACCTTGTTGGCGGCAGTGTCGGGTTACGGACGAGTAGGACGATGTTGTCGTCGGTTGTATGTAGTCTTTGCTTACCCGCCAGCTCCTTGATGTCTGAGAGGGATGGGCGCTTGTGCGAGGGGTAGCACGCCTAGAAGTCGGGCGGCAGGACCGATGGCTGGCCGACGGAGACGTAACGCATCATGGCGTGAAACGTCGGCTCAGCGACCTGTTCTCACTTCCAATCGGCTTGTGAATAACGCGCGATGGAATCAGCGAACCGCAAATCAGCAGCGCCGCCGAGGGTGTCCGACCTTGTATGTGCAGTCGGCATGTCACCAGAAGAAGGCGTGAGCCGTCAGAGAGGGGTTTCCACATAGTCTTTGCGTGGTCGCGGTCGGACGGTAGTAGCACCGTGCGAACGGGCGAGTCGGCAAGAGCAGGGGTCGCGGCGGCGGGCGGAGCCGGCCGCGGCCGTGAGAATCGCGGCGGGGTTGTACCTGGTCTGGAATATGGCCGAGGGGGCCCGCCGGGCCCGAATCCATAACCTACAGCGGGGGTGCATTACCAGTTGTTGTCGCTGTTCATCGGCGCGTCGTCGATGATGGAGGAGCTGGAGTGCCAAGCAAAGCGGAGACGGACACAGTCGAACCGGTGATCGCGGCGGGGGCCGTCTCCTGTGTAGAACTCCGGGGTAGATAAGTCGGCTGTGCGATGGGTGTCGCTGCAGCCAGGGCTTCTGCGGAGCCCGTGCCGCCCTCGATGGGTATGACAAAACCGAATCAAAAACGGTGTCAGTGGCAGGCGAAATCGACCCGCGGCCGGTACAGCCTTCGGTATTGGCGACGGAGGCAGAAACGCGAGCGACGAATCTCCCCGGGGAAGCAGAAAGGCCGTCAATCGTTGTACGCGGCTCGTTTGTGCGAAAATCGTGAAACACGGTAAAGGTGAGAGGGAGCCCACCCAAGGCAGCATGTTCAGTACGGGGCACGAGCCCACCCAAGACAGTGCTTTCGGCAAGGGCACGAGTCCACCCAAACCGGCCCCTGGGATCGGCGAGGAGGGAGCGCGCATCCCGCGAGTCCGTAGGCGGTAGATACCGCTATCTCCAACGAGGTTGGGGCTTGTCAACTCCACGGGGTTGAAGTTTGTCAAGCCACTGCGGTTGTACTCCGTAGCAGGCTCGGATAAACGGGCCAGAAAAATCGGCGATGCCGTTGGCGCTGCCATTGCGGAACTCGAGTGTGCAATCGAACGCGGTGACGAGCTCAAGCTACCGCTGGACTCGTGCATTGAGGGTACCGACTTGGCCAATGCTGGCATGTGTCTTGTGGCCGGAAGATATGTGGAACTCTGTTCCCCACAGTACCCTCGGAGGCGTTTGGGAGCTCAAATAATGCTGCCGGTCCCCAAATCTAGAGGAGTCCAACGCCTCTCTGAGTCGAGCGTTGCTCGACTGATATACGCGAATTTCATAGTGCACGAAACGTCGTCCAGCGTTACAGTACCCTCGACGAAACAGGGGCCGTGATCTGACAGCGCAAGGTCAGGGCCAACGCCAAAAGCTATATCCAAAACTCCACGGCTTTTATTTGGCCAAACTGCCCGAGAAATAGGTCGGAAACGCCGAAGGGGAAGTTTTGCTAGCGCTGGCCGCTGTTAACGGTCCGGTCGCGGCGCGGACGAGATTTCTTGGTTCTTGCATTCGCAGTGCAGGCGCGGAACTATCTAGGGGAGGCCGGGTGCGCCGATCCGGTCTCTTTGTCGCAAACAGCTTCGCGGACGGCAGAAAGTGCCTCACCGAGCACATTTTTCTTCTCCCCTGGCATGGGTTGTTGGCCCTGAGACCATCCGCCCGGATACCAATACCTCACACTGGGTCCAGAGGGCTGGATTCAGCCAAAAACTGTTTGTCAGAGCTAAAAAGGTTATTTTTTTATGGCTGGATTCTGCGTGAATTTGGCGTAGGTGTCAGATAACACGGCGTTTTTCCTTTCCCTGTCCCCAACACCGGAGTCAAAGTTGCGCACGCCTCGACCGATGCGTTTGCGTGTGCTTGGACTAAGCGACGACATGGTGAGCCCCACTGCTCGATGGTCTTGGCAAAGCCTGGTCTTTTCGGCCACCATGTACTCCTCCGCTTTAGAATATGGCACGTCGTCCACGGCAAACGACAGAGGGGATCATGGTGGAAAACAGAATGGGGGCTGCCAGAATAACACTACATTGTCTGTGGAGTATTTGAAAGAAGGGCCAAAGGCCGTGTTGGAATTTGGGCCTGAGATGTCCCCGTCCGAGAGCACCAGGCCTCGGAAGCACGACGCGAATCGGAACCCGTGGTTTCTCGCCTCGGGGCTTTTTTCGCTCGTTGGCGGAAACGCGCGAGAATCCGCTCTACCTATGGTCGAAATATCGCCCCTAACCCTAAAACTGGCGTTACCAACCCGTCGGTAGCCTGGTTGGACATTTGTAGGTCTGCAATGTCCCCTTCTGGGAAGACCAGTCCTCGGCTCTTTGGGCCTGTAGGGTCCCCTTGCGGGAGCACCAGGCCTTGGGAGCACGACGCGAGTCCAAACCCACGGTTTTTTGCGCCGTGGCCTTTTCGCTCTTTGGCGTATAATCGCAAGAAAGTTTCTCTAACTGCGCCCGAAGGGGCAGGGGCTCTGAGCTGTTCCTGCTTGACGAGAGGCGCGGTTTTTCCGTAAATTCACGGGAATAGCGTCCAGCTCATCAGGCTGGAACCCGTGGCGTCACCACTGGCCCGTCTCGCAGTGTCGAATCTTCTTTCTGTGCCACTGAGGCAGACGTAGCCTGGAACACGTGGGTCAGCGTGTTAAAAGACGAACCGGAGTCCGTAGACCCTGTGGGTGGCTTCTGGAGCGGGGCTCGGGCAAGTGGCAATAATGTTTTTACCCGAGGAGGCTCTCTTCCGTTGTGACTCTTGGAGAAGGGAGACGAGATGGCTAATATTGTCGACTTTTCCTTGATGGAAAAAAAGGTCAGAGCGCCCGCTGTTATCGCAAGCAAACACCGGATCGAGCCCCGCAAAACATCTCGGTGTTTTAGTGTTGGCCTTCTCACACCTCAAATCGACCGCCACCGCGTGGTCAGAAAACGTGTTCGAGGGTCGACCGTCCCACACCTCAAACCGACCGCCACCGCCTGGTCAGGGAAAGGGAGGAATATCAACGTTCGCGTAAGAAGGCGGCACGCCGTCACCGTAGCTATATTGTTGCGCGACGCGTGCCGGGGAGGAAGTGTGTAAAGCGCAGGCTTCCGTGCCATGGTCGATGGGCGTGGCGTTTGAAGCGCGTACCCCCATTGCCAAGTTTATGCTGCGGTTGAGGGAAGCGGCGCTGGAAGCGCAGTTCCCGTCGTCGAACTCAGATCATGACCAAGGGGAACGTCGCTGGAAGCGCGCGTTCTCGCCGTCGATTAAAAACAATTACCTGGCTGGAGAAGCGCTAGGTCCCGCCGCCGGTACTACGCCGTTAGAATCGTCCACAGACGGCATTGGAGCCCGTGGGCTCTTGACAGAGACAATCTGTGCCTTATTTCTGGAAAGGCTATCAACAGAACACGAGCAACTTCCGAGTGCCCCCCCGACAGTGTTGTCGAGGGTGCCGTACTGCCGTCGAGCTGTCGATTGCCGGTACGGAATGTGCTAGGCAGGCGCGCGTGAGCATTTCCGCCCGGGTTATGGGCGGCTCCAAAGCGCATTCAAGGAGCAGGAGCGGGGGCAGAAGAGGTGGGCGAGCGCGGGATACCATCATGGCGATCCGACGTGTATGTGGTATCGTTGTAACAGTTTACCTGGCCCTGATCCTGGTGGCACCCTCGCGATTGACCTGAAAAACGGCGACGATTATTCTTGTTGTTCGGGGATAAGATTTGTCGTCTCGGCGGTAGACGACCATGCGTGTTTGTCAACGTCGGCGTGTGTCATCGTCGCCAAATTGGCCAAGTTCCGGGTTCAAGCAGCCACTTGCAGTGATCAAAGGATGCCTATACTGCTTGAAGGAATGGATATCCTGGTGACAGTTGAGGCAAAGCCCCCGGATTTCTCGGGGAACATCAGCGCGAGATGAAAAGGAGGCCGCTCCAAAGGGGAGGGTCGTCTGTCTTATAGGAGGAATTAACGGTGAAACCTTCTGCATAATGATGCTCTTCTGGTGGCCATCAGTTCAATGGGTGGTCAAGTCAAGGGTCAGACGAATCATCGATGGGAATGGCAGTTAAATGATGGCTCAATCCGGTCTGCTACGACTGGGACGGCACTTGGCCCTGGCCGCGCCCATGATCGGCGGGCCGGGGCCCCGACGGGGCGGATGACCGCGCTCCCGTTGTCTAAACAGGTAGAGAAAACATGTTTAGCCGTTGACGGCAGGTGTCTTAATATGCGCGTAGTCACTAAACACCCGCCATATAGCATCCAACGAGGCGTATGGCCGCGGGTCCGTTGCCTTCGAACCAGGGTACAACGCAGGCATGAGAGCCTGAAATAGCTCATTCGCCGCCACCCGAACCACCTCCAACACCACATCCGTCCCCGGAGACAAAACACGCTCACTCCCCGTAGCGGTCGACATAAGTTCGCGAAACTCCCAACTGAAATCAGGAAAAGGCGTGCCGTGACACATTCCAAAAGTATGCAACTTAGTGTAACCCTCCTCCGTGTCAACCCCGTGGAAGTGCGTCATCAGCAGACGCAGCAGGAGGGTGAAAGAGTCAGGCCCAGATGCTCCTCCTGCCATGGCTCTTGGCACCTCTTGCCTGCTACGACGGCCACTTCGCTGTGGTGGTCCGTGCTCGAGAACGAAGACGAGCGGGAGGAGGTTGACGAGCCGTCCCACGCTGAACGTTCCTCTCGCGCCATTCCTCCGCCAGAGCTGCGGCCACTACCCTGGTTGTTGGACCAAAGTTGCCCCCTCGGCGGCGCCCTAAGCCACACCAGCACATGATGCGCCTCCCCCGCCTCCACCACCGCTGTCACCCCCACGGCGGTTGTCGAAGTCGCCATCTCCACCATTTTCGCCGCCACCCCCACGGTGGCGATCTCCGCGATCGCGACTGTCACTCCGTCCTTGTTACCCCCGGTTTCGTTCCGCCAACTCTTCCTTCGGGGTTCGGCCAAACGACAGGGTCGGGGTCCTCGTCGTGGGCTATCAGCAGGGCCCTGACGAGGGCGAGGGTCGGGGCGGCTCTCGTCTGTCCGGCATAAGGCGTACAATCCATGCGAGTCCAGACCGCTTCAACAGAAAGGACTTCCGCTTGCCACGACGCCGGCCTTTCTGACGCGAGAAGGACGCAGGCCGTTTTCACCACCGCGGTCACCAACGCTGAGGAGAAGTCTACCCTCGGTGCAGACGCCATGCACGCGATGATGCCCGTGAAAAAGGCGTCATTTCCGGGTCGTGGTCGCTGGAATGCGACACCCTGCGGGCGCGGAGAAGGCGAAGGGGCTGCGGTTGCTCCCGCCGCAACCGACGCAACTGATTGGGCAAGGGCTTGTTGCGCACTCTTCGCTATCAGGACGTCTCCCGCGCAGCGGTTTCGCCTGCTCGATATCTTCGTCAAACCGACGATGGCGAGCTATCGTCTGGTTAACGTCGTCGAGCGCCCGCTGGACCCGCGCCGCCGCATATGCCAAGTCCAAGGGGCCGACATGGGCGCCCCGGTCCCGGGAGCTCTGGGGGTGGCGCTCTGTCGAGCGCGGAGAACCCAAGTGGCGGTGGTGGTGTCCTGTCGAGCGCGGGGGGGTGGAGCTCGTGGCGCTCCCCCGGGGCTGGCGGGAGCTGGCGTCGAGACGCCCCCGAGTCCGGTGGAGGTTGGTCCGTCTCCTTCTCTGCGCGAATCGGCGAGTCGACCCTCTTGGTTTGTGGGTCCGGGCGGAGGTATGGTGCTCCGTCTTCGGTCTCGTCACCGGAACCCTCCTCCGGTGGTTCCCCGCGTCTCGAGTCGCGGGATCTCGAGCGAGCTCTCCCTGTCTCGTGGTCATCCAGGTTGGGACGCGTGGAAGACCTCAGCCTGCCCCGAGTAGCCCGGTTCCTATCTGGTAGATATGTTGTTGCTTGTTGTTTGTAACGAGGGCAGCGGAAGGAGGGGGTGTGGGGGAAGGTGGTGGGATGGGAAGGACGCGTAAAGAAGCTATGGAGACAGATATATTGTTGTGGTGTCCCTGCTGCAAGTAGCGGTATATCTGTGTTTCAGCAAAAAGTAATATACGGTCCTCGACTGCGTCCAGCATCAGTGGTAGTAGCCACGTCAACTAGCCGTATAAAACGAGGACAGCGGTAAGAAGGGTACCATCCACCAAAACCGCAACATAGGAGCAGCGCCCAGTCTGACCGTAGGGTATACGGGTAACGGCATCACGAACTGCAGTAAAATCGACCAAACATGGGCAGCACTGACCCTCACCGCAGTGCAGGGGGTGTAACACAGTAAAGGTACGTCTGCACCTATCGCACTTAAACAGGCAACATTTAATCTAGGCGGGGGCGTGTAGCACAGGAAAGCGTTGCACAAGAAGCCCACGCCCATCGCATCAAAACAGGCAGCATTAATCCCATGCACAGTGCAGGGGGGTAGCACAGTGAAGGGTCGCCCAACACGCCGACACTCATCGCACCAAAACAGGCAGCATTTAACCTATGTGTAGTGTAGGGGGGGGGGCACAGCGAAGGGTCGCCCAACACGCCGACACTCATCGCACCGAAAAAGGCAGCATTTAACCTAGGTATAATGTAGGGGGGGAGCACAGTGAAGGGTCACCCAACACGCCGACACTCATCGCACCAAAACCTGCGGCATTTAACTTAGGTGTAGTGTAGGGGGGAGAGCACAGTGAAGGGTCGCCCAACACGCCGACACTCATAGCAACAAAAAAGACAGCATTTAACCTAGGTATCCTGTAGGGGGGGGCACAGTGAAGGGTCGCCCAACACGCCGACACTCATCGCACCAAAACCAGCGGCATTTAACTTAGGTGTAGTGTAGGGGGGGAGAGCACAGTAAAGGGTCGCCCAACAGCAGTGTGTGGAGGGGTAGCACAGTAGAGGGTCGCCCAACCAACCGTATAAAAAAACGGGCAGCATCAGGCCCAACAGTAGTGTAGGGGGGGGGTAGCACAGTATTGCGTTGTACATGTGCCAATGATGTGGACAAGGTGAGTACAACGCTTCGACAAAGTAGTCCGATCGCACTATAGGGAGACGGTCGCGCCTACAGTAGTGCTGCTTGCTGCATTATCGTTGCTGTGCCCATAGATACCGGCAATATCAGCCGCACGAAGATGGGCAGTATAACCCCCAACAAATCAGTTTTCCCACCGTCCACACTATAGGGGGGCGGTCGCGCCTACGGTAGTCTAGTGCTGATTGCTGTAGTATCGCTGCACAGCAGCGATATGATGTTAACATGTAAGGGCAATTCCAACCGCACCAAGATGGGTAGTATAGCGTTCGAACAAGGAAGTTCCCCCACCGACCGCACTATAGAGGGACGGTCGAGCCTACAGTAGTGTTGCTTGCTGCAAGATTGCTCCTGCGACCACGGGTTGGGACAAACCAACCGCCTTAAAAAGGGCAGCATAATATCAAGACCAGATGTAGAAAAGGTGTGTACGCCGGCAGCCGAATAGAAAGGCTGTTTGTCCCCAAGTACCGATCAAACGGGCTGATCCCCAATTGCACTAATATTAAAAGCTGTAAAGGGCAGTATCTCCGCGAACTATAGTAAACGCTCTGTAACGGGCAGTAGTTGTCCGAACATACATGTGCAGAGAAAAAAAAATGTAGACCCTAGAAGCAACGTGAAGGGCAGCACATGTACAGGCAGTACGAAGACGGCCTAATAACGCCTGGACAGCTTGGAGTTATTCCGTACCCACACCGACCGCACTACAAAGGGACAGTTGCGTTGACAGCGCAGCGTAGAGTGCCGCACTATCACAGTTGTGCCCACACAGGGAGTAAGTGGTATTAGTCCCCGCGTACCCATGAATCGTGGAATATAGGGCATCGCACACGTCCGCCAGCCAAAAAAAGCCAGCACAGAGTTTCACGTTCACTAAATTCAAGTTTCTGTCACGGGGGGCCAAGAGGAAAAAAACTCTTGAATCGAACTTGCAAGGAGCTCTCGCACAGCAGCGGAGGTGTCAGAGCTGCAGTGCTGTAACTGTGAACGCTGGGGCAGTGAAGGGTCGAGCTATGTGGAGGATGGGCAGGAGCAAAGTACGCGGTTCGGCTGCTGTACAGTGACTTTTACAGCAGACAACCCTGTGGTATATGGCGTGTATTGACAGCGAGCCCAATATGCTGCACTGTAGTTCGTAGCTGCGAACATGATAGTGGTTGAAGCTACGTGACGAAGTGGAACGCTGTTGATCGCGAAATATCGGGGAGGAGTCCGAGTTGCGTCAAATAAGTAGCTGTACTATTTTCAGCAGAAAGGAACACAGCTCAGTTTGTCCGACGCGCAAAACGGATCGACGTATGTACTGAAACCCATACGATAACGCGTGTACAGGAAAAATTCGCCAAACGAGAAAGCCCGAACATTTCACGAGCACCGCCTGTTCCTTCCCAGGGAGGACCACAAGGAAGGAGCCCCGACATGAGCTCCTAGAGCACGGTGCCCGTTGTCCAAGGGGGTCCCGTGAAGGGCGGTCTGGCTCCGTCAGCAAAGGTGTATGCAGGCCGATGGGCTCTCTCAGCAATCGAAGTTCCCGTCGATGGCCCTTCGACCCCCCCTCTCCTTGACCTTTTCTTTTCTTTTTGTCCTGCCGACGACGCCATTTGTAAGGTTTTAGGGTGGGGACACAGAGTGCCCCCTGCAGGTCTGCCAATTGAGCAGGTCTTCGGAGAGTACTCACTTTCTTTTCCTTTGTAGAGACGTTGCGTTATTCGATTCCACCAGAGCCCCGGATGGCTTCTGAGATCGGAGGCACGTGCCTCCGATCTATTTCCAATCTTTCCCGAATATAAAACGCCAATCTTATCATACGAAACCCATCCAAATGATCTCAAATTCGGATAATTACAGGCCTTTCGAGGCCGTATCTTAACATGCTACTACTGCTGCTACTACTACTGCTACTACTACCACTACTATTACTACTCCTACTCCTACACCTACTAGTAGCAGTACTATTACTAGTCGCAGTCGTAGTCGTAGTAGTAGTACCAATTACTAGGTCCAATTGTAGAAGTCGTAGTGGAGTAACAGTACATCAGCAGTAGTGGTAGTCGTAGGTGTAGTACGTAGTAGCTTTGTTTTTGTTGTGAGTGGTATTAAGATTATTTGTAATATATATGTAGAAGTGATCCCCCCCCCCCCCCCCCCCAACGCCCCCTCCTTCCCCACTACCCCCACGATCGGGTAGACCTAGCCGCGTATAGCAAACCCCTACATCTATGCGCCCTACGTTGGTTTAAAAAATCATTTCTGCTCCCCCACCACCACGCCCACCCCCTCGAACGCTCCACCCTCTCCTCACGGGTTGTACGACATACAGGATAGGACTTATAGTTCCCACGCACAGATTGAGCCGCCCCGACCGTCCCGCCCCCCCCCCCCCTCTTGATCATACCCAGCCCCCCACGTCCTTAAAAACTCCGCCTCCTTCACCGATTATTCGACTTACAGGATTCACTTCATAATTTTTTTTCCCCCTCGCTTCCTCTTGCTTAAACGCCCCACCTACTATCGAAATCCGTCAGAGAAATAAACACTTCCACGCCCCGGATATCGCCTCGTTACCGTTTCAGAGCCGTCCATGCCGCTGCTGCAATTCCCACCCACCCCCATCCCCAACGCCCCCTCCTTCACCCACCACCCGCACAATCGCCTATACCTAGCACCACGCGTATAGCCAACCCCTACATCCTTGCGACCTAAAGCCCCCCCCCCCCCCGCCCGCGGCCCCCCCCACCACATTCCTCCCCTCCCCCACAAGAAATATTTATAGTTTCAACGCACAAATAGACCTGCCCCACCCGTCCCCTCCCCCCCTCCCGCCCCCCTTTTGATCAAAATCAGCCCCCCACGTCCTTAAAAACTCCGCCCTCTACTCACCGGATATTCGACTTACAGGATTCACTTGATAAACTGATGCATTTCCTTCCACAGCTGTCAGATTTTGTCCCCCTCAGAAACGGGTTTTATAGTTTCCGCGCACAGACTGCCTAACATCACCCTGTTGACCCTGATGGCTACACTGTAGTTGCAAGGGGAGTCGCCGACCTATATCCTTAATGAGGACACACAACCCGTAATACGCGCGATCGGAGTATCACACACAGCTTGCAAAGATGAGTTTCGACAAAATGTTCGATCTCACAGCTGGAGTGTATTTTAATTTTTATAATAAACAGATGCATTTCTTTCCACAGCTAGCTGTCAGGTTTTGTCCCCCTCAAAAACGGGTTTTATAGTTTCCGCGCAAAGACTGACTAACATCACCCTGTTGACCCTGATAGCTACACTGTATGTAGTTGCAAGGGGAGTCACCGACCTATATCCTTAATGAGGAGACACAACTCGTAATACGCGCGATCGGAGTATCACTCACAGTTTGCAGAGATGAGTTTCGACATAATAATCCTCGACCTCACTGCTGGAGCGTATTCCCATTTTTCCTATATATATGTAGAAGTGATACAACCAGTGATATATATACTACTACTGCATACATTATTATTAGTAGCAGTACTACAAGCAGTAGTAATGGTATTAGTCGTATTCGTAGTACCAGGTAGTAGTAGTATTATAGTAGTTGTATAGCCGTAGTATAGTGGTGGCAGTACTACATTCAGTCGTAGTATTAATAGCAAAATATAGTATCTACCGATCGCGATAATGTGGTTGCGGAGAAGGTCGAGGAGGAGCAATCAGAAGCGGAGGGATGGGAAGAGTGGGAGACTGGCTCAGACAATGCTGCGGGCGTCATTGCAGAGGGAACTGGAGTCGGGGTCTGGAGGGCGCAAAGAACGTGCCCTCCCCCATGAAAACATTCTTCGCTCGCTCGGGAATATCCCCATGCTCGGCAGCAAAAGTAATGGCACGCACCCACGCACCCTCGCTCGCTCGCGGAAGGTCATTTGCGGATTGCCAGAAGAAGGCGCGTAATATGATGATAGTAGGAGAGGGGTAACTCGTTCTCATATATATATTGCTCATTTTTTCAGGCTGAACCGTAATGGTATGATACTATTAATATACTACTCAGTAGTTGATTAGTCTAATCAACCAAGCAACCATCTAACAACGTTACATACAGTTATATTATCTGATTTTCGAGATATTCGTAAACAACCTAGGTCATGGGATCGTTCGTCGCGATAGGAGCGCCCGTTTACAGTTGAGAAGTTCGACTTTTTTAGGCGAGGCATAGATAGGGATTGTCGAGCGATGCGTCGCAGATCGTTTAATGCACACTCCTGTTGTGTACGCGGTGGAATCATGCGCATTGAAATGTGTGTTCGACCAGTGATGCTCGCAAAGTAGACGTTCCTTCGGGGTATTTTGGTTGTGGTTGGCCTCTACGTTGTGGCTGCAAAACAAGAAATCGCCGCAACTCTTCCTCCGTAAGGAGAGAATGTGTAACACGATACAACTTGATTGATTTAGCTTCTTGGTTGATTTCCCCTGGCCTTCGTCTCCTTACTGTCTTACATTCGGATAGCCTAACCGTTGTTGGATGATGAGTGGTATGCTATATATGTGGGCAACCCTCTTACTAAATAATGTTGGCAACCCTCTTACCCTTTAAAATACTACCTGGTACAAAACAGCAGAGCAGTATTTATTTAGCAAATATTACCCTTAACCAGGTATTATTATTATTCAACAACAGATTATTGTTATAACTTCACCCATTATTCGCGTTTTTGGGACAGCAGCACAAAAATAATAATAGTACGAGTAGTACAGCTTGACAAGTTGTTGTGTTCTCCTCGACGTCGGGTGGCCCGCACGGTAGCTGAACTCCGCACGGTAGTTTAACTCCGCACAGTAGTTTAACTACATAAATAATGAGAATACCGGGGGCGGAAGCAAGCAACAAACAGCAAGCAAGCGTGGCTGCACTACTTCTTGTCTTTCTTGTGTCTTTTACTTGTAGATCAAACTTTTTTTGTTTTATGATGACCACGAATTTTCCATGGAACTCCTTGATTGATTGAGAAAAAGGAAACACGATCACTCAATTATCATCAATCATCTATCGTACATCTCCTATTTCAATAGACTACGGCTGCAGCTATTACTATCCTTATTATCGTCCGCTCAACCTATTTTTTGTTTTCCGATTAAAAACGTTTTAGTTCCAGCTTCTTCGCTCGGAAGGTACGTGCCTTCATTTGTATCGTGCATGGATAGGGGTCAGCATAAGTCCAACTTTTCAGCTTTATATGGTCGTCGATTTTTTTTACCGAATTTTGCTATCTAGTATGAATAACTCAGCACTCAGCAAGCTCGCTCGCATTGCGGTAGTCATTGACGTACGCAAGCAAACGTCACCACCAACGGCACGACGAATACGCGCTCGGGAGGGTTCGTAACCGCATCATTGACCTTCTGAGTCGGGACGATATTCACCTGCTACTACCACTACTACTACTACTACTACTACTACTACTACTACTACTACTACTACTACTACTACTACTACTACTACTACTACTACTACTACTACTACTACTACTACTACTACTACTACTACTACTACTACTACTACTACTACTACTACTACTACTACTACTACTACTACTACTACTACTACTACTACTACTACTACTACTACTACTACTACTACTACTACTACTACTACTACTACTACTACTCTACTACTACTACTACTACTACTACTACTACTACTACTACTACTACTACTACTACTACTACTACTACTACTACTACTACTACTACTACTACTACTACTACTACTACTACTACTACTACTACTACTACTACTACTACTACTACTACTACTACTACTACTACTACTACTACTACTACTACTACTACTACTACTACTACTACTACTACTACTACTACTACTACTACTACTACTACTACTACCACTACTACCACTACTACTACTACTACTACTACTACTACTACTACTACTACTACTACTACTACTACGCGACCGCGGGCCCGGTGGTATCAGCCCCGAGCACTTTCCCTCGTAGGCTCGGAGTGCGTTTGTCCAAAATGCAATAGTTCGTTCTTTAACACACATGGAAGTGCCGTGCCATCGGCCATGGAACTTCCCGTTCGTATATCAAGATCTCATGAGCTCATAATAAACGCCAGTGATGACCATGGAACTCCCTGACGGAATGCATCCAATCATCATGTTATATAAAATCAGGGGAGACGACAGAAAACGGTATATCGCAACCTTTACGCGCCATCGTGGGGTACAGCAGAATTCACCTTGCTTTTTGACCCCGATCCGCGACGTTGATTGGTCAACCTCGTACCGGTTTTTGACACCAACTGTTAACTCCTAGCGGTACGTCGTACCGCGGCTTTTCAGCTCGGCCATCACCGCTTCCTGATGTGACCCATACCGCTTTTTGTCGGAGAACATACGATTCAGATCGACTTTGCCCGAGGCTCTTCACGCGCACCCTTTCAAATTCCGACTGGATGTCAAACATGGGCGCCACGTCATGTAGTATGCATATAACTGCGCGCTTGCATATTTCGGATTCCTTCACAACAATCATTACAACGCCCCTTCGGCGTACAGAACGAGCCACTTCTCAACCGTTAACAGCTCGCACACTCCACGTACACGTATGGGTGTATGCATGGCGGAGAAAGAGGTGGGACAAAGGGACAAAGGGGGAGCGACAGTCCCGCTACACGCTCACGACTCTCTTGGCCCACACATAAATACACCATCCCGCGTCCGCTTTGCGCGTTCGTACACCGCATTCTTTTGAAATCTTCGCTACCGATGACGCCACCATCGACCCTGACGATGGACACACACAACTCTCCTGTCGCCTGCCTTGCACATTCGTACAACGCATTCTGTTGAAATCCACGCAGCAGGAAGAGGACGCCCCACGGCTTGAACTTGGTAGTCAAGATCTTGGGCGCACTTGAGATGCCCGGAAAATAGCCTGTAATACACTACCCATACACTACAACCTATAAAATATGCCCGATTGGAAAATAAGAACAGTAAGAACCGAGCCTCGGGTAAAAAAGGTATTTTTTAAGTAATGGCGCCATCTGTATTAACAGTCGTACACCGCTGGTTATATAGGTAAGAAACAACGGCTTTTTCGACTATTATTGCAATGTGAACCTTGAAATAATCGGGAACATATTACAATGTACATGTAGTTTTGTACATGGCCTTCTACATTTAGTCTAGTCTTGTAGACTAGCCATGCAGCCTACATGACGTGGCGCCCATGTTTTAGGTTCGCTCGGAAATTGGAAAGGGTGCGGGGCGTGAAGAGCCTCGGGCAAAGCCGGTGCGGAGAGGTGGATATTCTGACAGCAAGCGGTATAGGTCACGTCAGAAAGTGGTGACGGCCGAGCTGAGAAGCCGCGGTAGAGTTGGTGTCAAAAACCTGTGCGAGGCTGAGTTGACCAATCAGCGTCTCGCGGATCGGGGTAAAAATCCATGTGTAATCTGCTGTACCACACGGTGGCGCGGAATGGTTGCGGTACACCACTTTCTGTCGTCTGCACCAATAGTCTAATTGATACCAGGTATCATATGTTTAGCACAGACATAAATGGTCGTCCGGCGTTTTACTAGGAAATAATACAGGATCATTTTTTCTTTGGGCGAACACATCACCATTTGAAACACATCGCTCCGGCACCCACGTCGCTAGAGAGTGCCAGAAAGAACACTTGGCATCACAAACGCACGCAGACAGAGAGAGGCAAGGCACTGACAGCGTCCCCCTGTTGCTGTGCTGTGCTGGTGTCAGGCATTTGGGTGCGTGGAGGACAGTAGTGGCGTAGATGCATGCCGATCGAACCGCAAGGGCAACATCGCCCTGTGCAGGTCTTAGAACACCTCCAAAGCGAGCTAAGAGAGAGGTCCCCACGACTGTAAACATGTGGCGCGCAGAAACGCATATAGAGGACCTCGACTGCTCTTAACTCGAGGCGTGCGATCGGCACTGTGCGCGACAGACATGGGTACATAGACTACACGACCCGAGGCTTCGATTATTTTTACCCTGTTGCCTGCGTGTGGGGAGGAGTTTCACCTCATCCCAAACGACACAATGAAGACGTTCCCACTGCTGTAGACTAACCCATGGTCATAACGCACGTTACAGACGGCGTCGGGTGCATTTGTTTCAGTCCGCGGCCTACTGTGCGCAGCGTGCACGAGACGAGCGACTACGCATGAAATGCACACACACGCCTTGTCACACACCCACGTGGTTATTATCCATGAATAGACTACACCGCAGTAGCTTCTGTCCGTACACAGGCATAAGTCACTCTTCACTGCACTGCTACATGTGACGGACTCAAACATACATGTGGATGTCCATGTCTACGACGGTGATCGCACATTATCTACAATATGGCATGTTGATTTGGATTTTCAGTATGACAGTATCATATCAGTTTGATGCCGTTTCGGGATATTATTGGACTATTTTTGGGTACCTAGCGTATCAAAAACCAACTATAGACTAGATTTGGGAAAATCTATATGTTTATATATAGACTATATAAACTTGGTCCGGATACCTCGTTTTCCGAACGCGCACGAATTAAACTTATACCGAAGTATTCGGTATAAGTCGCCGACCTATATCCTTAATGAGGACACACAACTGGTGATGCGCGCGATCGGAGTATCACACACAGCTTGCAAAGATGAGTTTCGACGAAATCTTCGATCTCACAGCTGGAGTGTATTTTCATTTTTTATAATAGAAAAATAGGAAATCTGTACGATTTAGCATAAAGTCAAATCGGCTGTCCCGCTGCCTTTAAGTCTTTGGCGGTCCCCTCACTCAGCGGTCCCGCTACCCAAAACCTCTTAGCGGTCCCCTCTCTCGGTGGTCCCGCTGCTCAAAACCCGTTGGCGGTCCCCTCGCTCGGCGGTCCCGCTGCCCGTAAAACGCTCTGGCGGTTCCCTCACGCGGCGGTCCCCTAACGCACTACAGTAGTATTACTGTACCTGGGTGGCGTTCTTGATGGTAGACTGCTGTGAGCTCTCGATCGGGAGCTCACTCTTGTCGGAGGTCTTACGCACGAGTTCTGTTCTCGGAGGTCTTACGCACAAGTGCTCTTCTCGGAGGTCTTACGTACGAGTTCTCTTCTCGGAGGTCTTACGCACGAGTTCTCTTCTCGGAGGTCTTACGCACGAGTTCTCTTCTCGGAGGTCTCGCGCACGAGTTCTCTTCTCGGAGATCTCACGCATGAGTTTTCTGCTCTACTTGCCTCTACCCTGTGGTTGGGAGACGTGATACAATGACTTGAAACCTACGCCGCTTGGAGCTAACGAACACTCTAGAGCGAACCAATTCGGTCCAGCCTCATGAGGGGTCTACGGGTCAGCAGTATCGGAACAGGGCCGTGCTTTCATCGAAGCTTGGTGGGGGGGGAAGGGCCATGTTTGTGGAGCCAATCTTTTTGGAGATCAGCGGAGACGAGCAACAAATCGCGAGAAGAAGTCCGGCGAGGGGAACTAGAGAGCCACCGTTTGTATGGCAGGGAGATATGCTATATCGCCATCGTCGGGATTCTTCGATGGTGGAAGAGGGAGGGCAGCTTGATAGGCTAGTTGTCTTCGGACCCAGAGGTTATGATTTTGTGGAGACGCCGTTTTCAGGGAGAAGCTACTGCTGATGTAGACTACGTACAGCAGCAGTAGCTAAAGCCCTACGGTAGAGCACGACCGTAGGCAGGGAGTAGTAGCAGCTTACGTCAATGGTGATAGCGCAACCTAAGACACTCCCACCGTATACAGCGGACAGGGGGGGTTACAGCAGCAGCTAAAAGACCTATGGCGGAAGCACAGCCGTAGGCACCCTCGCCGTGTGTTGCGAGCGGGGGGTTCTTAGTCGCAAGGCATTCATTTTGTTACATATTTGCCGTGCGCCATCTACTTCAGAGGGTTGATTGTGGAGGCGGCAGGCATGGGGTTATCTGAATTTTCCGCGAGAAGTCGCATGGCCGCCAGCTATGTTCTTCCTGCTGCTGGTAACCGTGGTAGAAATGGACGTGGGTTGATCGTGGGCTGTCTGCATCAGTACCAATTAACGATATAGGGATTCGTTCGTGCAACAAGTCGAGCGGCATGGCCGCACGCACTCTATGATATGCAGCAACAACAACAGCAGCGGGAGAGGTCATGAAAGGAACAGATCGGTTCATTATTTCACCTGATGGAGCTTTATGGTTCGGCAGTATCGCGGGGCGCGGGGGGGGAACAGGTCTGATCAAAGCGGTGAATCTATTTTTTGCGATGGATCATTTTTTCGATCGAAATGTTGCTTTTTGTTGAATATGACGTTTATTTATTTACGGCAAGAGTGGAGACCCGTAAATATTAGGCGGTTTGTTTGCGGTTGGAGTGGAGACCCGCAGATAGTACCATCTAAGATTCGTTCTGGATGGTATTCGCAGGCTTATTCGCACCTGGTAGTTTTGAAGTGTTTTTCATGTTCAAGTAAACAGTATTTGTAAATCCGACAAACTTGTAGTGTTTTTCTGGTGTCGGACAGGACCAGAAGGGAACTGGTGGAGCTGATATCCATACGATAACGCCTCGTAAATGTGAAGGTGTGTTTTTCGAGTTTAAATCAAACAGTCTTTGCAAATCCGAAAACTTCTAGTGTTTTTCTGGTGTAGACAGGACCAGAAGGGAACTGGTGGAGCTGATATACATGCAATAACGATTTGGAGAAAAGGGTACGTAGGTGCACCATATTGAGGTATGTACCGCGGATGTATGGTATTGATGGTGGCACTGATTGCATTGAATTTTGCGGGTTTCATTTGTTTTGGCAGTAGTCTTCTGACAGATTGCAAAGTAGAAGTGGGCCACCCTTATTGCGAATGCTTGTTTGCAACGGGGGAGTAAAACACGATTTTTTTTTGCGATAGTCGACTACTTGGCGTAGCTGAGAGGGCTTGAGCTGTTCGTATCGACAGTGGCGGCATTTTTATGGTTTATTATTCGAATATTTGGAGCGATAGCAAACAAAAGCCAAAAGGAGAGTATTTTCGGTTTTATGATGGTTTGTGAAAGACCAGTATTCCGGGTAATTACGCTTGTTGGCGAGGATTGGTTACATTGGCTAATAGGTCTTGCTGGTATCTCTTGTTTATGGTTGTCTACAAGTATTTGTGTTGACAAGATGGGGTGGGGCATCAATGTGACCATACAGTATAGGACATACTGGTCTTAAATGGGAGAGGGGATGCGAAGTCACAATTAGTTATTGGATTACTGATTTTGATTTTCCAAACTTGATTGGTGGTTGCAATCTTGTTTAGGAATTCGAAGGATGAGATATTTTGATAATATGATTATTTCACAAGCAAGTTGTTTAGGATTTGTTTTGCAATGAAAGACGGGGTGGCCAGTGGATGGTCAGATACTCTTTGTATCAGGGAGGGCGTAGGCCTATTTTCGCGTTGGATAAACTCTGTGTTTGCAGACAAGAATTTATGCTATATTGTTTTAACGATGTGACCCGTGTATCTATGGCGGTAGCAGGGGAGACCTTTGTCCGGGTGACTTCGCGATCTCTGGCATTTTATCTGCCGCAATTGTTTCTGGCCCTGATGGCGCGGCTGTTGTAATCTCTTCTTGTGATTACAATTGTTGTAAGTGAGAGTGTGGAAGAGGTTTTCGATCATGTTGATGAGTTTCCTTTTGCCATTTTTCTTGTTTTAGGTGATGGAATTGAGTAAATCGTCACTGTCTTGTGAAATACCCAGGAGGGTGTTGATTTGGGATTTTCAGTATGATGGTTACTTATCAGTTTGGAGCCGGTTCGGGCTATTGGACTATTTTTGGGCACCTAGTAGTACCTGGGTGGCGTTCTTGATGGTAGACGGCTGTGAGCTCTCGCTCGGGAGCTCACTCTACTCGGAGGTCTTTCGCCCGAGTTTTCTTCCCGGAGGTCCTACTCACGAGTTCTCTTCTCGGAGGTCCTACTCACGAGTTCTCTTCACGGAGGTCCTATGGACGAGTTCTCTTCTCGGAGGTCTTACGCACGAGTTATCTTCTCGGAGGTCTTACGTACGAGTTCTCTTCTCGGAGATCTCACGCATGAGTTCTCTGCTCGGCTTGCCTCTACCCTGTGGTTGAGAGACGTGATACAATGACTTAAAACCTACGCCGCTTGGAGCTAATGCACATGGCCCTACTACTGCTGCCAACCTGCGATCACAACCTGGTGGTTGCAGCAATACACGTCATTGCACTTTTATAGGAGATGCGGAACAATCATACTCGACGTCTACCATAAACGTACATGTACTTGCAGTGTTGTCGAATGAACTTGTGCTACTGTCAACCGTGGTATAAAGATGTTGTGCATTGATCATATTGCATATTCGGACGCAATCCACACATACCCCGCACTTGGATTCACACATTGCCCGCCTTCGCCACGACATACGGGGCAACAAGGGAAAATTGTCGTATCATTGTTCTCAACCAAAATAATGTGGTGTCGCCCGCGCCGCAGCAAACACCTCGCGGCTCATTGTCCCTCAACAGCACAGCAACGCCAAACACCAGCACTACAATGAGCACCTCCACCCATCATCAGCCGAACCCTTCGGATGCACGGCGTTTGTGGAACATCCATCTCGAGCGCACGAGGTATGCACACAGCAACGATACAATCAACGAGAGGGGATACAGTGCGTATGACATCAACGAAGACGTCGTCAACGCCCGACGGCGTACTACCAGAAATCTACTCAACAAACCTGGTGTTTCACCGTCTCGGTGAGCCCGATATCCACTGGCGCCAGCTTCTCCCACGGCACCCGAATGCACACGTAGTCGTCATCACCTGTAGAGACGTTTCAGGCGCAGCAGGTGAGGTTTCCGTTACCACCGCGTGTGAGGCGGCCTTGTGCGCACTAGCTCGAGGGGTGGCAGACGCAGGGGCCGTCCCGGTGGTCTTGCTCCGGGTATGCTGAGTGGGATCGTATGCGGACTGCTTCTGTTGAATGGGGGTCTGGTCGTGGCTCTGGTCATGGACGCCTTTCCCCGCCTTAACCTGCAGGCTTTGGGGGCGGTCTCGCTGCTTGTGACCTTGTTTGCCCCACACAAATCACTCGTCGTCATCGTACTGACGGTTCGGCGCTGCTTTGACACTGGCAACTTTGACACTCTCGCTCATGTCGTGCTCGTCAGCAGCACTTTCATGCGGCTTGGTCCCCGTAACAGCCACCGACCTGGCATCACGCCGTTTGGCCGTTTGTCGACGTTTAGCACCGCTGGCCTCAAGTACAGCTTGCTCCCGTAGCTACTTGGCAATAATGTTGAACAATGTGTCAGAATCATGCGTTTCGAGATCGAAACACATTTTTTCTTTCCACCTTGCGGTGGATCTCGAGTAGCTCGATTCCCGCCGCTATTTGCCCAATCAGCACCTTGCCATGCTTTAGCGTTCACTGTCGACCGTCGGGCCTCACCACCTTCGTGAGCCTGCTGTCAGCAAAACATTTCCGCAGGGTACGTTTTTGCAGGAACACCCTGCCATCTACCGGCACGCGTGCATCCATCTTCAGCACACGGAATACATCTGGCGGCAAAAATCCTCATCACTCATCTGCTGCATATCAACGCCAGCAAACGTTTTGAGTCGTTGCATTAACTCCTCCTCGGAGGGGTCGACCCAGGGCTTGCCATCGTAGAACTCATCAGCCACCATCGTTTGGGACGCCGAATCTACCAGTTCTCGCCTCCTTGCGAGCTTTCGGTCTCCTCCATCTTGGTTTGTGATATGCATCTGCTGCTCGTACTCCGAGTACGCGACAAGAAATTCGGGCATATCTTCGAAGGTAACAGCATCACCACCCAGCCTAGGTGGTCTGTCTCCTCCTATCGTCACCTTGACTTCTGGCTTCAGTCTGCCGCCAGCTCGGCCCCCACCTCTCTGGTTGCCCCAATATGCAGAACGAACCCCGCCAGCGCCCTGCACTCGCGCTCCTCTTACTGCTGTAGGGCCTTCCATTGCTTTCAGCTGGTGTCCCACACCAACACGCTAAACAGTGTTTTTCGGCCTCCAAAGAGAAAATTGGTCACATTTTGGGCAGTACGCAGAACTTACCCAATCGAATTGACTTGTACCGACTCGCGCGACCATGGGCCCGGTGGTATCAATTCCGTGCGTTCGTTAACTCCAAGCGGGGTAGGTTTCAGGTATTATTTCTTCCACACAGAGGGTAAGAGGCAAGTCGAGAATAGTGAACTCGTGCGTGATAGTTCACAGCAATCTACCATCAAAAACACCAGCCAGATACTACTACTAGACACCCAATAATAGTCCATAGCCCGAACCGGCACGAATCTGACAAGTATCTGTCATACTGAAAATCCCAGATCAACACCCTCCCGGATTCTTCGCAAGACAGTGACGAATCAACAATGGGCTCAATTCCATCACCTAAAACAACATAAATGGCAAGAGGAAACCCATCCTTATAATGAGCGAACACCTCTTCCATACTCCCACCTACAACAATTGTAATCACAAAGAAGATATTATAACAGCCGCGCCTTCATGGCAAAAACTAATGCGACAGACAAATGCCAGAGATCGCGAGGTCACACAGACAAAGGTCTCCCGTTGTCCCCTACTACCGCCACAGATACAAAGATCATACCGATAAAACAATAGTCTACAGCATATATTCTTGTCCACAAACGTATCATTTACCCGAAGCGAAAACTAGCCTACGCCTTCCCTGATACAAAGAGTATCTGACTATCCACAAGCCACCCCGTTTTTCATTGCAACACAAATTCAAAATAACATGCTTGGGAACTAAAAAAAAATCTCAAAAAATCTCATGCTTCGAATTTCTAAACAAGATTGCAACCACCCATCACGTCCGAAAAAAAATATATATTATAAAAAATGAAAATACACGCCAGCTGTGAGATCGGAGATTTCGTCGAAACTCATCTTTGCAAGCTGTGAGTGATACTGCGATCGCGCGTATTACGAGTTGTGTGTCCTCATTAAGGATATAGGTCGGCGACTCCCTTTACAACTACAGTGTAGCTATCAGGGTCAACAGGGTGATTTTGGGCAGTCTGTGCGCGGAAACTATAAAACCCGTTTCTGAGGGTGACAAAATCTGACAGCTGTGGTTGTGGAGGGAAATGTATCCTTTTATCAAGTGAATCCTGTAAGTCGAATAACCGGTGATGGGGGGGGGCGGAGTTTTGAAGGACGTGGGGGCCTGGTTTTGATCAAAAGCGAGCGGGATTGGAGGGGGGGCGGACGGGCGGGAAATTTGTGCGTGTAAGCTATAAATCCTTTCAAGGGGATAAATCTGACGGTTTTGGGGAAAAAAAAAAAAAAAAAAAATGCACCAGTTTATCATGAGGGGGGGTGTTGGGGCGGGGGTGGGGCGTGTGGGGCAGCTCAATCTGTGCGTGGAAACTATACATTATTTTGAGGGGACAAATGTGACGGTTTTGGAAAGAATGCATCAGTTTATCATGTATATCCTCTGGGGTAAGTCGTACAATCAGTGAGTAGAGAGAGGGCGGAGTGTTCGAGGGGGTGGGGTTGGGATGGGTTGGGGGGGGTTGGGGAGGTGGGGGGTGTGGGGGGTGTGGGCGGGAGGGGGCGGGCGGGGGGGAAGGAAGGGTTTCAGGTGAGGGGTTTGTTATACGTATGGTGCTAGGTCTAGGCGATGGTGCGGGTGGTGGGGAAGAAGGTGGCGTTCGGGGCGGGGGGGGGGGGAAACAGCGGCATGGATGGCTCTCAAAATAGAATGAGGTGATATTCTGTGCGTGAAGTGTTTATTAATCTGGAGGATTTCGATATTAGGTGGGGCGTTTGAGCAAGGGAGAGCGAGAAGGGGGGGGGCGGGGGGGGGGGGGAGATTTTTTAAGAGGTTTGGGTCACAAATAATATTCAAATACACTTCGGCTGTGAGATCAAAGTGATGTAGGGGCTTGTTATACGCGTGGTGCTAGGTCTAGGCGATCGTGCGGGTGGTTGGAAAAGAGGGGGCGTTGGAGGTTTTTTTTTGGGGGTGGGGGTGGGGGGAAAGAAATGAAAACTACGTCATGGATGGTCAGAAAGATAATGACGTGATATCGACTGCGTATAGGTGTTTATTACCCTGGCCGATTTCGATTGTGAGTGGGGCGTTTGGACAAACTAGGCGGAAGGGGGGGGGGATCGGGGGACGGGGGGGGGGGAAGGGGGAAGGGGTGGGGTTTTTTATGAACAAGAGGGGTCAGGGGAGGGGGAGGGGAGGGGGGGGGGGGGCGGGGGGCGGGACATTTCAATATGTGCGCGGAAACTATAAATCCTCAAAGGGGACAAACCTAACGATTGAAGCAATAAGACATCCCTTTATATCATCTGGCTTGTAATGTTTACTATTCTAGAAGGTTTGATGTTAGATGCAGCATGCAACCCAGTGTTTAAGTTGTAGTAAATAACGTGTTAAATCTTCATCATAATTTGTTGTTGTATGATACATGGATCGAAAGCTAGAATATTTTATAGAATATTTGAAGTTACCATTATTTTCTGACATCGCTAATTATAAGAAAGATATACGGATTGTCAAATACAACAGGCGAGGTGATGTGGTCATGCACTGTTTGTCACCACCATCAATAAATATATTGTTGCTACACACGGCGAGGGTGCCTACGGCTGTACTTCCGCCATAGGGTTTTTAGCTGCTGCTGTAAACCCCCTGGCCGCTGTATGTATACGATGGGGGTGTCCTTGGGGCGTTTCGATCACGGACATAAGCTGCTGCTACTCCCTGCCTACGGTCATGCTCCACCGTAGGGCTTTTCCTCGCCACGCAATACTCGTACAGCAGTACAAAGGAGCAAACTGTTATACCCATTCTTATGTTTTCAGCGCGCACGCTCGCAAAGACAAAGCACGAAGTCGGTGACCCTCGAACCCATGATCCACCATTTGTTGGTAATATAGCACTACCCACTGGACCTCTTAGCCACGTGACTGTAGAGAAAGCTTGGCAGGCCCGAAAATACCGATCCCCGTCAGAAAGCAACTCGCCTATCAAGCTGCCCTCCCTGCTCCCCTTGCCACCATTGGAGAATGCCGACAATAGCGGTACGGCATCTCTCCCTGCCATACCAGCGGTGGCTCTCTCCTACTCCCCACCGGACTCCTTCTTGTGCCCTGCCGATCGTATCCGCTGGTCTCCAAGAAGGCTGGCTCCACAAATACAGTGCTTCCTTCCCCACCAAGATTCTTCGAGACCATGGCCCTGTTCCAATACTGCTGACCCTTAAATCCCCGCCGAGGCTAGACCGCATCGGCTCACGCTATAGTGTTCGTTAGCTCCAAGCGGGGAAGGTTCCAAGCCATTGTATTACGTCTCCCACACACAGGGTAGAGACAAGTCGAGAAGAGTGAACTTGTGCGTGATAGCTCACAGTAGTCTACCGTCAAGAACGCCAGCCAGATACTACTAGGCACCCAATAGTCTAATAGTCCAATAGCCAGAACCGGCAATAAATTGGAAACTGATAAGTAACTGCCATAATAGTAAAAGCCGCAAATCAACACTGAGGACTTCCCCTCGTAGGCTCGGAATGCGTTTGTCCACAATGCAATAATAGCAGTTCGTTCGTTATCACACGGGGAATTGACATGCCGTCGGCCGTGGACCTTCCCGTTCGTGTCTCGAGAGATCTAAGAGCTCAAAAGAAAACGGAAGAATGGCAGGTGGAACTCCCTGACAAAATGTATCTAACCATTCTATCTAGGTAAAATGCTCAATGATACGGCCACAGTGCCACATACATGCTACTACTACCACTACTACAGAGTATACTACTGCCCCCCGCAGGGGACGCTTGCTCCAATTTGTTTTTTTTGTTCACCCCATCATGTATGTATCATCTTCGCACTCTTTCTTAATAGGTTTCCGTCCCTATATGCGTATTCAGACCCAGGGTCATTGACCAAGCTCTCCCCCCCCTCCCCACTACGGTACGTGCCTTCATGTTTTATGGCTAGACGCTCATTCTTCCCTCGCAGGCTCGCATCGAATTATGCGCCTACGCAAGCGCTTCCAGCAGTTGGTTCCTTTCTCTCTATTATTTCGCCAAATATACTCACAGTCCGACCTACTACGTACGTGAGATTCGAACCACCCCAGAACCAACTACACCTGAAGCGGTATTTTAATATTAACAGTAACATTCGAGGGTAGCCACTAGACCACTGAGTGAGTGAGGTGACCCGTTGACCAACGTTTTTAATAATGTTCTGCACCAAAGCGCAAATTGTCCGAGCGGTAACTTCAGTGACATCGTCGTAACAATCACTACTATATAGACTAATCAATTATTGATTGGAGGTTGGGGCCTGTCCTGTGTCCTGTGGCCCAGGAGTTACTTGATGGTGGGGATGATGTGTTAATGGGAGACGAACAATCGTGTGGTGATGTGAAAAGGGCCGCATCTCGCGTCACGTGTCTATTTACAGCAAATGACTGCTTATTAGGGACCCCGCGATATGGAGCATAGGGGGCCATCTACTCTATTCCTGTAAGAGTTATAAAGTCTATGTGTATACAATCGAGTGTTTGCGTTAAAATATTTCACTAAAATTCTTCCGTCATGATGCTAGAAAAAAGCCAGATTCACTCCGGCATGCTTTTGGTTGACAAATGTGTCTGGGGTGAACGAATGGCAGAAAAGGGGTACACGGCCTCCATATATATCACAGGGGGCAAAAATTATTCTTAATGTCACCACAAGCTCAGCTGAACTACTACGAACTGATGGCTAACTCATATACATACATAAACGTAAAGTCTAGTCTTCATATCAATAGTGCGTACAACATACAGCATCAACTATGTTACGCACGATGACGGCAGTCGATCAGTCGCCTGAATAGAAATCTCCGAAACAAGGATCACCACTTCTTGTACTTCGTACACATACATGTCGTATCATATTTAATCTAGTCTAATACTTCATTCAGAAAAAAAACTAAATATTATGCGTCAGGTTTAACATTGCATCCATAATAAAGACAGTATGGCTCCTCCACCTGCAACGAGTCCTGCATGTGCCACAAACACCGGAGTATTTAGTTGTTTTTCGATTTCTCAGGTAATCGAATCAGGCCTCGACTTGCGTCGCCAGTTCCTCCCGGCCCGACTTGGTCACTCACACATCAACTACCACCTCAGCACCTCGACCTTTTTGCTTGTTCTCGGAGCGTGGCACAGGCAGCCAGCTCGACGTACCTGGTACCGCTGAACCAAGAAAGATGTCGGACTGGAAAAAATGTGAGCACCGAACTCGCACTGCGCAGCAGTGCCAAGAAAATTGGAAAATTGTATGATGTCTGTGGTACGCGTATGTATGTATGAATATATATGTAAAAACAGGCTACTACTAACAATATAAAAATAAAAAATATCCTCCAGCGGTGAGATCGAAGATAGATGCCGTCGAAGCTCGCTTTTGCAAGCTGTGTGTGATACACCGATCGCGCGTATTACTGGGCCAATATATATATATCAATGTACGTGGAGGACAGGGTACGTGGATACCGTCAATCTCCGATCACAAATGCCAACCAAGAGAAGAAAGTCTCGGCCTCGGCCAACCCCGTCCAAGACCAAGACAAGGACGACATCACCGAAGGAGGCGACCTTCACAATATGCACGTTGTAGGATGCATTGGGAAAAAACAATGCGACTATGTAGTAAGCAGAAGCCGGGAATCGTTCTGCCGCGGGTAAGTTCAGTTTGCCAGAAACACGGCTGAGGTAGACGGAGCAGTGGCGCGGTGAATGAAGCAGTGCGTGATAGGGAGAGAGAGCACACGCAATGAGCCGTGAGCATCATCACCTACAGTGCTGATGGTGATGCGCTTTTTACGGCTTGCCATGAGTGCCTCGAGCGCCCGAAATACTTGTATACTTGTATCAAGAATATAGTACTGGTGGTATACACACAAGTAAGTGGTGGCACGTGCACGACGAGGTGACTGGATAAATGAGCTCGCACAACTTTCTCCCCAGCACAATCAGTCCGGTAACGGACGATCAAAAATGGACCATGGACAAGTAGTTAACAGTTTGCAATGCTGTCCGGCCACCGGTCGAACTGTACCTACTGCTGCTGCTGTTGTTGTTTCTGCGATATTAAAAAAATGTAAACACACTCCAGCTGTGAGATCGAAGATTTTGTCGAAACTCATCTTTGCAAGCTGTGTGTGATACTCCGATCGCGCGTATTACGGGGTTTGTGTCCTCGTTAAATAATAATGGGTATTGAAATTTGAACAATTTCTGCCGCTCGCTGCGAAAAGTATTTACAGCCTAATTACAAGATGTCTGTCCAAAAAACACAGATACACGTTGTGCAAATTGTCAGTAAATTACGCGAGTAAAGCTAGCAGCGGCGAAGTTGGGCATGCAAACAGGTGAGGTGGCCGCTCGTCAGCTTGCCGAACTGCGTAGCTTATCTGCTTGAGCGTGTTGTACACAGATCTCGCGAAGCATGCAGGTGGTGGTGGTGTCCAACTCGACCGAACTCTATGCTCCCCCGTGACAACTAATGATGCCCCTGGGTTTGCTCGGGGGGTGAACAGGATGTGTGATTATTATTGAGGGCGATAGAACCTCTATGATTAATCTATACGATATAATTAATGTTTTGCGAACGGGAAATTTATTACAGTGGGGGGGGCTATATAAGGCGGTATAGTGCCCCGAGATTTTGACCGTCCTATCTCGAAAGACCGTCCTATTGGAGTTAGGGCGGTTAACCGCCCTATTGGGCTTTTGGTGATATCCGAATAAGGCGGTAACCGCCCTGATTGAGTGCACAAAGCCTTTTAAGGTACAGCACAGAGTGCCTCTGACCCAGAAGATGACCCAGACAACGTCACGAAGAGGGATATCGTACGTGTGGTCGGAGAAGGAAGGTGCAGCGTTGCAGCAGTACCAGTCAGTGCTGAACCCAGTAAATATGTGTGGCGTCAAATACACACCAAAGCACAGCAGAGCAGACGGGTGCACACACACTTTGCAATGCTGTTGACAAGTTTACAATATTAATGGAGCTGTGGGCAAGAGAGCCCGCCAAAGATGCACTCCACCCAGAGAAGATACACGCTACGCCGTACTGTTGTACGGAGAGGACTCTGTGCTTTGCTACACATTCACAATAGAGCTCCAACCTGTTCTACGGCACTGCACTACTGTACAGACTACTGTACTGCACACAGTCCTCCGCGATGCCCCCCCCCTTGGCCTTGTTGAGGCTCACAAAGCTGCCTCATGTCTGCCTGCTGCACTGGCATGCGCTTTGATGAACGACATCCTGGCCTTCTGCAGATACAAGGAGGTATCGCCATAGCCGCACGCCCCCGCTGCGCTCTCTAGAGAAACGAAGTGCGACGAAAGTTCCACGTAGGCCGAGGGGGCACCGCCCCCGTGCCCCGTCGTATCATCAACACCGCCCGTGTCTGACGCTTTGCGCTTTCCCGCCTGGGGCTTGACCGCCTTGCCCTTGCCGTTCGAAGATCGCTTGGCTGCAAGGCAATCATGACAGACGCGCTGCATTGGGTTGTCGCAGTCCGGATCGGCTTCGCCACAGAGTCCGTGCAGTCGACCACCGCATTTTCCGTGACATTCATAGCCGTCAGGGAGCTCGTGGGTGCGGGCTGGAACCAAACACAGTTCGCCTGCTTCACTGGGAATCATGCGTATCCCCTCTGTCCGTTGTGTGCTTGGGGTGTGTGTTCTCGCAGCATCAACAACAACAGTAGGGATGTGATCCTGCTGCCTATACCTCTACACCTCGCTCAAAAGCAGCACCAGAGCGAGGTTTTGTACTGATGTAGAGGCAAAAGTGGGCCGTGGATAGGGCGGTAGCCGCCCTGAATAGGGCGGTAGGCACCCTGAATTGGCGGCTACCGCCTTATATAGGGTCCGTTGCTATATAGGGCGGTAGCCGCCCTATTCGCATCTTCTGTCGTGTCAAGCAGTTTTCGACCGCCCTATCTCGAACGACCGCCTTCTTCAGACCGCCTTCTATAGGCCCGCCCCCCTACTGTATACTGACGGCATGCTCTGTTTTATTGCGCCTGGAGCGACAATAGTCTAACGATGTACGGCCTCGTGTCATGTGCATTCAATGCGATCGAAGCCGACACCCGTTTGATTTGCACTCACAGCACAACGCGCAAGAACCCTCCGGACGTTGTTTCTGTTGTAAAACATACTGCAGCACATTCAGTTCACGCCAAGCTGGTGTTACGGTTGTTGCATTTTGTTTATGGGATTGCAAATAGTTGCTGGGGGGATATGTACTTATCATCCATGCCGGCAGCACATTCGTTTCACGCTAAGCTGGTGTTACGGTTATATTTTGTTTATGGGATTGCAAATGATTGCTGGGGGGATATGTAATGGTCATCCATGCCGTAGCTCCAACTCATTTCCGCTCTCCTCCCCCCCCCTCCCCCTTTATATTTTCTTTTTTTTCCCCCGCCAAGTTTGTTCAAACGCCCCACTTACGATCGAAATCGTCCAAAGTAATAAACACTTCTACGCAATTGATATCACGTCATTATCCTTCTAGCCACCCATGACGTAGTTTCATTCATCCTCCCCCCCCCCTCCAACGCCCCCTCCTTCCCCACCACCCGCACGATCGCCTAGACCTAGCACCACGCGTATAGCAAGCCCCTACATATATTATTAATACGCGCGATCGGAGTATCACACACAATCTTGCAAATATGATTTTCGACCGAATCTTTGATCTCACCCCGGGAGTGTAATTTAATAATATATGTGACCCAAAACTCCTGAAAACCCTCCCCCCCCTCCCCCCCCCCCCGCCTTTTTTTTTTTTTTCCGCTCTTTATAGCTTAAACGCCCCATCTAATATCGAGATCCGCCAGAGTAATATACACTTCTACGCACTAAATATCACCTTATTATCTTTCAAGAGCCATCTATGCCGCTGCTGCAATTCCCACCCCCCCCAGCCCCCATCGCCCCCTCCTTCCCCACCATCCGCACCATCGCCTAGACCTAGCACCACGCGTATAGCAAACCCCTACATCTATGCGACCTAGAGCCCTTCACCCCCCCCCCCACCTCCCCCCCTCCCCCCCACCTCCCCCCCCCCCCCCCCCCCCCCCCCACCCCCCCCCCCCCTACCCCCGCCCCCTCGAACACTCCGCCCTCTACTCACTGGTTGTACGACTTACAGGGAGATATATGATAACATGGTGCATTCTTTCCAAAACCGTCACATTTATCCCCTCAAAATAATGTATAGTTTCCATGCACAGGTTGAGCTGCCCCCTCCCCCCATGATAAACTGGTGCATTCTTTCCAAAACCGTCAGATTTATCCCCTTGAAGGATTTATAGTTTTTACGCACAGGCCGCTCCCCCCCTCCCCACCCCCCCACCCCCGCTCTCTTTTGATCAAAAACAGGCCCCCACGTCCTTGAAAACCCCGCCCTCCCCTCACCACCAGTTATTCGACTTGCAGGATTCACTTGATAAACTGATGCATTTCCTTCCACAGCTGTCAGATTTTGTCCCGCTCAGAAACGGGGTTTTTTATAGTTTCCGCGCACAGACTGCCTAACATCACCCTGTTGACCCTGATAGCTACACTGTAGTTGCAAGGGGAGTCACCGACCTATATCCTTAATGAGGACACACAGGCCGTAATACGCGCGATCGGAGTATCACACAAAACTTGCAAAGATGAGTTTCGACAAAATATTCGGCCTCACAGCCGGAGTGTTTTTTTTTTCATCATATAATGGTCCGATCGCCCCGGTGTCGAGTCAGGTTACTTGATTGAGGTAAATATTATATTATTACATGAAATTGATTCAAATATGCGCCAGCTTTGGGTTCGATAAAATTAGGGTCGATGCTCATCTTCGCAGCAAGCTGATTTGTTGTGATTATAAACATTTTGTTAGAAAAGTTGGGTTTGGCATCATCGGACAATGTGCGTGTGAACGTCAACGCAGAAAAATAAGCAAACATCCGCGCAGAAAAATAAAGCCTACCTGGTAACAGAGGGCTCCGAAACATGTACCTGGTACGATTACCGCAGGAATAAAGCTTGCATCGCGCACTGTGCACCGCTGTGCACTTCCATCAACCCCAGTGCCCGCCCTTTGCGCCATCTTCCTCTCCCTCTCTACGCTAAAATGTTTTTTCCTATGAAAAATCTAGGCCGTGTGCAGACTCTATACCTACGCCATGCGTGTGGCTCTGTTACCCCCCCCCTCTCTACCCCTCCTTGTTTGCTTCTGGGCGATCGCTCAGCTGGAGCTTGAAGCGAGAAGCTCCCCCCCCCCCCCCCCCCCCCCCCGCGAAATGGCGAGCTGTGTGGTAATAGAGACAATTCCAAGTAGGCGTTTTTCCGCATCACGTCCTTCAACGTATTGGATCCAACACGTAATCGTTACATGTTATCGTTAAACGTTATCGTTTTTTTGCAATTTCTTCTTGCTACATTGCCGAGCTCAAACTTGGATCACTACTTTGAACAATACTATTATATTGGTCTAATTATACTGTACCACTATTAAACAGTACACATGCTACGGTAGAGCCGCACTTCTACTTTTTTTCCGACGTTCATCTCTTGCTACTACTATTGCTACTACTGCTATTTATTGCTACTGTTACAACTACACTGCTGCTGCTGCTACTACACACCTTGTGTTTTAGCCTTCTGAGGGTACGCACTTGAGTATCCGCATACCCCACGCACGCAAGTCAACATATTGCGAGTAATCTGAAGGTGCAACCCGATCAATGAACCTATCCATGCAGAACGTTCATGTTTCAAAAAAGCTAAATAAATGGCATTCCGACTAGATTCACACAAAAAATAGCTTGTGTGCCGGCTTCGTACACTCACTCCCAATAGCCTGGGCTGCGAGTCTCATTATTCTAAGTAGCCTACTAGTTGCCGGTTGGCTGGGTGTCATAATCTGTCGTTTGCGGAAAATGGTGGAGCTCTTCGTATTATATTTGCGTCTCTGACAGGGCTGTTTTGTTGTGTCGCCGGACGTGTGGTGTTTGTCAAAAAGCCCAGTCAGTTTGGTGGCTTTGTCTACTCTACCCAAATATATAGCACCATCACCAGGTGTCTGCTGTAGCTATGAAGTCTGGCCGACTCACGGCCTCATCAACGGCAGAAAGAAAGGCATGGCCGAAAGCAAGACGACGCGCAAGGAAGCTACGAGGAAGTATGATTTGTACTCACTGAACTTACATTCAACTTATTTTTTCATGTGCGGCCTAAGTTGTACCGGTATCTACTGCTCTTCTTCACGTACGTTGGCTTTTCCATGGCCTTCTTTCGTGGGGTATCATTATATCCCTGTCTTGTTCCTTTGCCTCCAACGCTGCGTGCAAGCGTCACCCCCAAGCCATGCACGAGTGGCTAAGGGTGACAGTCTGCCATCCTATATACAAGCACATGCTTTATGTTAGCTTAACTATCATCCCCTCCTGAACTTTGGGCGCATGCAACTGCATATTCAACGGCATATTTGTAGCCAGAATGCACCAAAAGTCAGAGCAGGAGAACAACAACAACAACAGCAACAACAGCAACAACAACAACAACAACAATAATAACAACAACAACAACAACTCACAACAGTAAAACTTGGTATTGGCTAAAGCAGGGCCCAAACACCATGCCAAATCGGTGACTCTACTATGATATTACTGCATGTATGTATGTATTGATTGGTTATTGTTTTCATATTGTGTGCTTGCAGCCATCCGACAATCAATGTGCAATACCAGTACGAGTTTCAACGTTTATCGCTTGATCACTCACAACATCGACACACATACATGGGCGTATAATCGCCTACTTGCCGTCTGCATGATCATCTGACAACGTCTGTCAAACGAAGTAGCATATACCTCACGAAGCAACGTCATTGAGCGCGGGCACGTTAACCCTTTTTTTAAACACTGACGATTTGCACTCATCTCCCTCGTGGTCAATGGTGGAGACAATGCATGACCACATCACCTCCCTTGCTGCATTTGTAATATATATATATGTACCTCTGCCTTAGAATTGGAAACCTCAGAGCCTCACATCGACACGATAAAAATCATGGGCGTACAATGGTACATTAGCAAATAATAATGTGGAAAGGACGTACAGGTAGAAGACGTGTTAAAATTGCGGTAGACCACACTATCAACCTAGTACGTAGCATATTTCCTACCTACCTGCCGTCTGCATGATCAACCCCAACCTATGCCTAGAGAAGTATGACTAACGAAGTAACGTAATTGAGCGCGGTTGGGTGTGCATCAAGCGATTCTTTTAAAACACTGACGATTTGCACTTCTCCCCCTCGTGCTCAACGGTGGTGTCAGTGCATGACCATATCGCCTCGCTTGTTGCATTATTTTGCAATATATATATATGTATCTCTGGCTTACAGTTAGCAACCTCAGAGCCCCACATCGGCACGGTAAAATCATGTTAATCGATAGGTGTAACCATGTAAACGCTGACGATTTGCATTCTCCCCCTCGTGCTCAATGGTGGTGACATTGCATGACCACATCACCTCGCTTGTTCTATTTTGCAATATATATGTATCTTTGTCTTACAATTAGCGACCTCGGAGCCCCACATCGGCGGGGTAAAACCATGGTAACTACATGGATGGTTACACCTATCGATTGGTTCTATCTTGCGATCCATGTACAATAACACACCACAGAGCTATAACACATTGTATATCACACCTAAAAAATGTTTGGTATACCACACCTAACGTCAAATTTTCTAGATAGAATAATAAACAAACCCAGGCAGGTCATATACGCTGATGCATTCCTTCTACAATCGTCAGATGTGTCCCCTTGAAGGCTTCATGGTTTGCGCGCACATATTGAGTTGTCCCGCCCGTCCCCCCCCCCTCCCGATCCCACTTGTTCAAACGCCCCACCTAAAATCAAATTCTGCCAGACAGAGTAAGAAGCACTACCAGGCAGCTGGTATCACCTCATCACCTTTCTAACCATCCAGACCGCATCTTCAATTCATTTCCGCCCCCCCCCCCCCCCCCCCCCGCCATTTTTCGTATTTTGTTTTTATTGCCCGCTCCGTCTCGTTCCAACACCCAACCAAATATCAAAACATGCCAAAGTAATAAACACTACCAGGCAGTTGATATCACCTCATGATATTTCCAGCCATCTATGCCCTAGCTCCAATCCCCCCCCCCCCCCCCCCCCCCCAAACGCCCCCTCCTTCCCCACCATCCGAATCATCACCTAGACCTAGCACAACGTGTATAGCAAGTCCCTACATCTATGCGACCTAAAGCTGTTGCAAATCCCCTTTACCGTCTGCCCCAACCCCCCCCACCGCTTCGAACACTCCGCCCTCTCCTCACTGGCTGTACAACTTACAGGATACATTTGATAAACTGATGCATTTCCTTTCACAGGTGTCACATGTTGTCGCCCTAAAAAGCGGTGTTTACTGTTCCCGCGCACAGACTGACTCACATCAACCTGTTGACCCTGGTGCAGGCTACACTGTAGTTCCAAGGGGAGTCGCCAATCTATATCCTTAATGAGGACACACACCCGGTAATACGCGCGATCGGAGTATCACACACGACCAAGGCTACGGTAGGGGGGGTACCCCCTTTTTCACTGGCGTGTTTGAGCCACTCGCACGAGTAGCTCTGTATCGTACGGATGAAGATGGTGTAGGAACTTGGTTTGCCGCAGCATAGATCACCTTTGCATTGCAGATTGATTTCGTCAATGCAAAACGTAAAGAAAACGTAAGATTGCATAGTAACAAAGGGGTTACTCGCGCGAGTGACCCCTAGCCACTGAAATAAAAGGCCCAAAAGGGGACCCCCCTACCGTAGCCTGGGTCACACAGCTTGCAGAGACGAACTCCGAAAAAATATTCGATCTCCCAGCTGGTTGGAGTGTATTCTTATTGCTATGATGACAGTAGTACTATAGTAGTAGTAGCAGTAGTAGCAGTAGCAGTAACAGTAGCAGTAGCAGTAGCAGTAGCAGTAGCAGTAGCAGTAGCAGTAGCAGTAGCAGTAGCAGTAGCAGTAGCAGTAGCAGTAGCAGTAGCAGTGGCAGTAGCAGTGGCAGTAGCAGTAGCAGTAGCAGTAGCAGTAGCAGTAGCAGTAGCAGTAGCAGTGGCAGTAACAGTGCAGTGGCAGTATAGTAGTAGCAGTAGCAGTAGCAGTAGGAGTAGCAGTAGGAGTAGGAGTAGCAGTAGTAGCAGTAGTAGGAGGAAGAGGAGGAGGAGTAGCAGTAGCAGTAGCAGTAGCAGTAGCAGTAGCAGTAGCAGTAGCAGTAGCAGTAGCAGTAGTAGTAGTGGTAGTAGTAGTAGTAGTAGTAGTAGTAGCAGTAGTAGTAGTAGTTGCAGTAGAAGTAGTAGTGGAAGTAGTAGTAGTGGTAGTACCAGTAGTAGTATTAGTAGTAGTAGTAGCAGTAGTAGTAGCAGTAGTAGTAGCAGTAGCAGTAGTAGCAGTAGTAGTAGCAGTAGCAGTAATAGCAGTAGCCTCATTACGTTGTAGATATCCATACCATAGCTCAAATAACCTCTCCCCCCCTCCCCCGCCCCCTCCTTCCCCGCCATCTGAAACATCACCTAGACATAGCACCATGCGTATAGCAGGTTCCTACCAGGTATACATTCGTGCGACCTAAAGCGGCTGGAGTTCCCCCTCCCCCCCCTCCCCTCCCGCCATTCGAGTACTTCGCCCTCTCCTCTCCGGTTGTACGACTTAAAGGATATACATGGTAAACTGATTAATTCCTTTCCACAACCGTCAGATTTGTTCCCGTAAAAGGGTTTATAGTTTCCGCGCACAGATTAAGGTACCCCCCCCCCCCCCCCTCCGCTCCCCCCTCTTTTTCGCCCCCGGCCCCCAGTTTTTGTTTTGTTAACTCCGCTCTCCCCCCGCCGGTTACACGACTTGCAGGATATACTTGATAAATTGGTGCATTTCCTGCCACAGCTGTCAGATTCTCCCCCCTTCGAAAACGGGTTTTATAGTTTCCGCGCACAGACTGATTAACACCACCCTGTTGACCCTGGTACAAGATGCACTGTAGTTCCAATGGGAGTCGCCGACTTATATCCTTGATGAGGACACACACAGTAATACGCGCGATCGGAGTACCGCACACAGCTTGCAAAAGATGAGTTTCGACAAATTCTTCCATCTGACAGCTGGAGTGAATTTTTACTTGTATATGAAACTGAGCCAGTGTGACCCAGGTATCATGTGGCGACTACAACAAAGCCACGAGTGCGACTTGTCGAGCGTCTGTTAACAGGTGAGGAGCATCATGCTGCACTTCAATTACCTCGCCGAACTCCGCGCGTCTCGCACAGCTCCTGGCACTTTGCTTCGGACGCATAGCCCACCCTCCATTATTAACAGCAGCCGGGGACGGTTGGTGTCACCTTTAGTACGCCTGACTCGTCTTTGGTTTTCTACATGATTTTCTCTGAAGTCCCGAAGTGGTCAATATGATGCACGGGCGGTGCGGATCTCGTGCCCTTGCTCTTTGGAGTGATAATTAAAAGCGGGACATGTCGTGCTCGTACGTACGTGGGGCCTACAACTGGACCTCCTGCGATGAGCACGCAATTAAATTCTAGCTTCTCGACCCCCCATCAATAGTGCGAAAAGATGGACGGCCGCAAAGCCTGACCCATAAACAAACCCGCCAACATGTTCAAAGGCAAACATGAATATATATAGTCTATATATATCGAGATACAAGCCCATCGCACTCATCAGCTCTCGTACACAGCTAGCGACTTATACACCAGAGAGTCTGACGTTGCTCATACTACATCGATTATCCGTTCACCATAAGAGCTCCACAACAAACCCTGATCCATATTCCCGGGGGGGGTATAAAATTTGGGAGTACGAAAGTTAGACGGCAAACATACCCCTACGCAATGTATTAATAGCCTGCCCCCAGTAAGTATCATCCCTATTTATTTGTTGTCGAAGCGCCGGCACACATTAATTTACAGACAGACGTACTGCAAACTGGCAGGTGACCACGGAATATTCTTGTTTGACATGTGACAAACATCCTATACAATCCTTATCCAGCATACCGGGCATGTCACAGGCGGCTCTACATCATAGGTGTATGCGTGGCATACAGCCGCTCTCCTTTGTTACGATTTCCTGATATCCCATCAACAGCAGCACTGACAACATACGAGGTGCACAGAGTAACCAAGTGCTTTTCCAAAACGTTTCCAAACCAAACGGCTGAATATTTTATATCATCTGTATCGATAGTCTGTACCACCGGCAGCTACATCGAACTTGATGAAAATTGTATCACCGCCAATGTGAAGTCTATCAAAACGTGTTGTGTATATAGTCTAGTCTATATTGTTTTTGTACCAGAAAATCACCAAGTAAGTATAGGGATACTAATATTATGCGTGCTGCCCAACAATATGCAGCAAAAGGCTAAAACAAAGGTACATTGTAGCATGAATGACAGCATGGTATGTATCGTGTACGATTAAACTAGACACAACGAATCAAAAGCCTGAGTTTGTTTTATTCTTCAGTTTGTTCTAAATTTGCGTACTCAGAGCAAAATCCGCAATCAATGTTCGTAGCCGCAGACACCATGCCCACTGAGCAAGTATTTATAGTCATCGCTGACGGTGAATCTAAAAAAAATGGAAATATTTAGCGGGCCCTCCGCGTGATGAGGCGGGGGCGTTCGCAGCTGCTAAGTTGCGGAGGCAAGCACCCTAAGTCCGGATCAGCCGACTGGTTGCTGCCTGAGCCTCAGCTCCGATGAGATCATTGTGCAAATAATGGCGCTCCACGGCCAGTTGCCTTGAAGAACATCGTCCGTGTAAAATAAAAGAGGAAAGTAGGATGAGGAGAACAGGAGAACAGGGGAGACAGATTGTGCGAGGGCCACACGCTTGTCTCTGCTCGAACAAAAGAAACGAAGGACAAATATCGTCGGCCATCGGACAGCAATATCGTCGAGCCCGACACGCCGTGGCCCTCGCTCGTCAGTATCACTTGGGGTTGCTGAGGTTTTGAATTACTCCTCTTTGAAGCAACAGGTCGACTGTCTGTCTACTACTAATCTGGCCTTTGACATACGGCACTGCTTGTACTGCCCTAGCACCATGCATGTTGTGTTACTATGACTTTCTCTCTCCAGGCGATTATGTTACCGGCCACCAAGTCATTGCTGTATTGAAAAAGAGCGGCCCCTCGATGGAAGTGACATCCGAGTAGTCAAACGTGTTGTGTTCACTGATGCATGCTACAGTAGAGGTTGCATCGTTCCGGAATACATGTTGACAGGCAGGGCTTCTGCACTGAGGAACTGCCCAGTATTTTCGGGCTACCATTCCTGTTTTACCATCGTAATTGTTGACACGCTTAAGCTATGTGATTGTGAATCTAGTTGTTTTCTAAGTAGCTTCTCAAAGTCTTTTTGTGGGCGAGATATAATGCTCTTCAAAAGCCGAGCCCCACTATATAGGTGAATCTCTAACGCAGTACCAGGAAGGGTTCAGCTATTAATAGCATTACAGGAGTACCCACCACCTTGGTTTTAGTGTATTTTTTCTTGGTGCTTACAAGTGTCTTAACCTGCTCCGGATGTCTTGTCGAAGTTTTCAACGTTTACCGCTTGGCTGGTCTACTTGTCTACACTACGCTGGTCACCCGTCGAAACTATCATCAAACATAATATCAAACCTTTGTAGTTCGTCAAGGACGGGTGACCAACGCCTCTACAACCAACGCAGCAGCTAAATCGACAAACCTGGCAACACAGCAGCGCGCTACTGCAGTAGTAGCTGGTTTGCATCATGACCGAGCATCCAAGACGCAAATACAAAAATACTTTTTGTCACGCATTCCTCCCACCTGAATCCTCTCCCTCGCTGTATTCTCCCACCTCTCAGCCTTCCTCAATTCTTGACTGCTGACGCATATTTCTTTGCTCTGGAGAACCTTGCTGAATGTGTGTGCTTCTGCGTTGTTTGCTGCCCATGTTCTTTTTATTCGCGCTTTTTCCTCGTCTTCTCGCAAGTCACTCCCAGCTGAGCTCAGCCCTGCAGCGCAGCGCCTTACTCTGTATTTGCTATTTCGTATATACCAGTTATCATACGACGTAATATACCGGATACCGGTACACCAGTTATGTAGGTACAATATCACAAAAACTGCACTGCCAGCTGAGCTAAACTGTCAATTTGGTACGACCGCAAGTCACGCCGTTTTCCTCCCATTGATCGCGATTCTGACCATGCATGTACCCCTGAGTGGTGTTTGCCGAATTCCCGTCGACGGTGGCGTTTATCAATCCCAGAAGCGATGTTTCGGCATGTATGTGCCTGTGCCAACGGTAGAGGTATCACGTTTTCGATTTTTTTTCTGAGTGACGGGGCTCCTTAGCCCAAAATCGTCCAAAATAGGCCATATGTTTTTTTTGTACGAATTTCGCTGTATACTTAGTCTAGGCCATAGGATTTCTTTTCCGGCATCAGCTTTGTTTTTGTCCAAATCAGTCTCGGGAGAGGTCTTAAGCACTCAAAATTGAGGAACCTCAGGAAAAACCCCGTTACACCTCTATCGTAGCACGCGTCCCATGCTTATGTATATTGTTTCATATCCAGTACAAAACGAACTAGAGCTTTTCTTGATCGCAGGCGAACTCATGACTTCCTCCACGGAGGACTGGTGCATATGTCGCAAAGGCATAGGGCGGTGACTGATCGATTCGATCGCCGGCAAGTCACACCCCGAACCCCATGGACCGTTAACCGAACTCCCCGCTTTTCGTCCCCGACCTACAAGCAGATGACAGCTACGATGTGCCGTTCGACCCCAACCAGCAAGATAAAGCCACCGCCTTCAAGCTCCGCAGCTTCAAGCGACCCCACATGCGTGCTTTCCACTTCGCGTGGTTTGGTTTCTTCATGGCATTCGTGTCCTGGTTCGCCTTCGCACCCCTCATGAAAGAAATCAAGAAGGACCTCGGCATGACCACAAACGAGGTCTACAATGCCAACATTTCCTCGGTGTCCTCTACCGTGCTCTCGCGGTTTGTTGTGGGCCCGCTGTGCGACACCTTCGGTGCCCGCATCATCTCCTCAACGCTGCTCATCATGGGCTGCATCCCGACATACTTCGGAGGCTTGGTAAACAGCGCCGAGGATGTGGCCGTCGTTCGGTTCTTTATCGGCGTGATGGGCGCAACGTTTGTGTGCACCCAGTTCTGGTCGTCGCAGATCTTCGCGAAGGAGTTCGTCGGCACTGCTAATGCAACCACCGGAGGCTGGGGCAACCTCGGCGGAGGCGTGACGCAGGTGATGAATTGTGCAGAGCGTATGCATCGGTAGAACCATGCCGCAGCCTATGGGCGCAACTGATGCCGAGGTCTTGAATGCTATGTCATCGCTGGCAAGCCCAGTCCACTGCGCTGCTCGGTATATTCGACAGGATGTTTGAACACAAGGGCGTTGCGAGTGGACGATTGAACTCCAAAAGTGATTCACAACGTGGTGCGCGTGGAGAGCTACCAAGAAATCGCGACTAATTACTCGTGGTGATGACCATAAATCAGGGGAGCATATATCGCGTAATAACTGTGATCGAATACACCACGCAAGGATGCATGGCATCTCAACAAGCAGTCTAACCGCTTGTACATTGTTTTTCTCCGCTATACCACCGCTTTTGTGTGAGACCGAAACCTCACCGCGGATGTGCCTGGGTGGACAGAAATTCCCGCCGAGTTTTCCATTGACTGCGCACATTCTGCAGCTTGCCGCAGTCGTCTCACCCGCAACGCTACGTGGACCCTGCGTGTGCATGACCCAGATTTTCATGGTGGGAATCTGGAAAGCGTTCCAGATCTCGTACGACAGCGAGACGGCTTGGCGACTTTCTTTCATCGTTCCTGCCTCCATCGTGCTCTGCGTCGCCATTGGCCAGCTGTTCCTTGCCGACGACTGCCCCAAGGGAAACTACAAGGAGCTCGAGGCGCACGGTGCAATGACCCGAAAGTCCTCTGCTGTATCCTTCCGCAAGGTATGGACTTTGCATTATCTTACTTTTCGTAGAGCTGTCAGTGTCTAGAGGAAAAAGTTGAGTCCTCTTCAGCAATCGTGTTGTTCCAAATTTGGAGGACGGTAGAGTTTGTGTCGAGGTTTAAAATCCAGAGCTGCACCAACCCACAACAACCATGGTTGTCCCTTCGCGTGCCGATAGTTCCTCCGCACCTCCTGGGGTGTGAAAACATGCCTGATACACTACCTCGAGTAAACCAGTAGGTCAGCGTAAGGCGGTCGCGTTATATTTGTAATAACTGGCAGTTCGTGTAGTACCAAATAAATGGTGAAATTAATTATTGACGAGCTATGAGAATCGGCCGCTTTATCCCGATGTGGTCGATACTGCCTCTCGGCACACATGCTTTACATCTTCGACCTGTCTGCATTGTTCGTGAGCCCCAAGCAGAGTTGTCAAGACCCCCTGACAGTCGATGGTTTGATGATTTAGGTCGTTTATTATTATCATCTCCCAGCAGAGTGGGGACAGCAGAAAAGTGACACCGTGCGTCATCCCACACACACTCAGATGCCAAGATTCACATACTCCACAGTAGTATGCAAATATCCCGAACCGGCACGTAACTGTCAAGCTGAAGAGACACTATCAACATGCACTAGCTCTACGGTACCGATAACCCTGCCTTTGCCCTCGCGAAGCCACACAAGTGTGGTTGGGTGCAGGTTCAACCCCCAACCCCTGCTCCTTGTCATCGCTCGCTTCACCACTGTTCGCCCCGACTCGTTTGTGCCCGTGGCCGGTCAGGGGTATGTAAACACCAATTCGTGGCTGCTGTTCTGGCAGTACGCGGCGTGCTTTGGCGTGGAGCTGACCGTCAACAACGTCGCGGCCACCTATTTCTCGGACGAGTTCAACCTCTCCACCTCGAAGGCGGGGATTGTGGCATCACTGTTCGGTCTTATGAACCTCTTCGCCCGTTCGTTGGGTGGCATCTGGTCCGGTGGGTCCACAGGGTTTGTAGAGTCTCGTGAGGCTGAGCGGTCGGGATGCGAAGTGATAAACCTCTGGGCCCTACAGTAGTCTATTGTACCGGCATGGTGAACGATCCGGCTCCAGCAATTTTATTGCACCTAATAGCGAGAGATGTTAAACCGGGACAGCAGGTGGTCTGTCGTCTTTCCCTGCAGAAAACGATACATTGCTGGTCCCCAAATTATTTTTGCTGTGTTTGACGTTCCGTGATACCACTGCTCCAGCAACGTAGTTGTCATCATATGCGCCCTTGCCAAACAACGGTATATCTTTCGACCACCGTCGCGCATCGTCCGTCCGTCCGTCCGTTCGCCCGTTCTCAGACTTCCTTTACCGTAGGTTCGGCAGTGGGGTGACCGGCATGCGGGGACGCCTCTATGCGCAGTGGTCCGCCCTCGTGTGGGAGGCCATCTTTTTGTTCTTCTTCACCCAGATTTACACCATCGGCCCCGCCATCGTCGTCCTCGTCCTCTTCTCTCTGGGCGTCCAGATGGCGGAGGGCTGCACGTACGGAATCGTGCCCTACGTCTGCCCGGAGGCGACGGGAGCCGTGTCGGGCATCGTGGGCGCCGGCGGTAACTTCGGGGCCGTGCTTTGGGGCCTCATTTTCCGGTTCGGTCCCTCGGACCAGCGGATGGTATTCCGCATAATCTCGGCGATTGTCTTGGGCCTCTCGTGCCTCACGCCCTTGGTGAAGATTCGCGGGTACGCCTCCTTATTCGGTGCTGCTAAGGGCGAGCCTGACTCGATCGCCGATATTTGAAACTGCCGGTAAACTTAATATCGTTTGATGGTGTCATTGCTGCGAGTTTAGGCACGGGTAAAAGCTGGGAGCGAATCGATTCTTCCCTGGACAATCATTACTGGGCGTGCTTGTTGTGTTTTCGATCTCCCCGACAAATGACGCTGCTGGCTTACTATGGTGGTGGCCTGGGGAACGAACAGGTGATGCGAGTGCGTCGATTGCCTTGTTGTTTTGTCTGCCACTCATTTGATATATATGGTAGGTTGTTGCGATTGAATACGGAATTTTTGTTATGCCATCGAGTATATGCAGCACATAGAGTGTGTTTTTGCGCGACCGAGCGCGCATGTATGCGGCGTACCATCAATTCTCGATAATGGGGATTTCGCCATGCGACACCCACCGACCACGGAGTGTTACTCAATCGATTAGTTGTAGCAATTATCAACAAAATTTGCTGTCTTCTTGTTGGCGCCCTGGGAGTGGATTGTACGAACATCGTGGGTGGAGCGCACAGACAAAATTGCACATTTATTGTAGTGTTTCGCGCCGACAGACCGTTTTACGACACCGGAGACGTATTGCACGTGTGGGCATTTCATATTATTGGGATGGTATGCGTGCCGGTCGATTACATTTATCGTTGTTGTTACCACACTGTTTGCTGGGGGGGGGGGGTACTCATGTAGTCCACAGCCGTTGTCAGGGGTTGAGGTTACGCGGGGTTTCGCACGATTTTATGCTTGATTTGGTGGGTTGTCGGTTAGTTGGTTTTCTACAGATGTTTAGTTCATTCCGGCTGCTGCCACGTATATAGTTAACGAAAACTAGGTGCCCGCTTGTGCCAGACACTTTGTACTCAGGTTGTAACTAATGTGATACAGCATGAAGGTCTGTTTTACAGTATGAAGGTACTATTATTTAGCTATGAATTTTTGAGTTCAGCGCCCGAGTTCATCTGATAACATAGTCTAGATATTTTCGGGTCGATGGTTATCGAGTTTTCCCAACGTTTTGAAGCTTCGCTGTAACGTAACAGCTCAATGGTTGGCGATGCGCGTGGTGCAACTCTAAGGCCCTACCGCGTGAATCGAGTGTGTCCTTGCATTTTTGTTTTCGCGATGGCTTGCCGTTTGTCAGCAAGTTGAGTACCCACGAGTACGTAGACGCAGAGTGAGCGGGAAAAAAACGAAGATCAAATTGATTTCGCGTGCTGAAGTCGTAGCGTGTTAACTTCTACATAGTTTCCCCTCCAACCGAGTCTAGCTCAAGTAGCAGTTGTCTCGTACATAATAACAAACATGATTAGGTAGGAAGCACCGCGAAAGGAAGGCAAACAAATGAAGCAATATACCAAATACCACATTTCAAAGTCAGCATGAATATCACATTTGAAAGCAAATCCACCAAAACATGCGTGCGTGGACGAACTTGAAACGTGTCGAGCCAACATACTTGGAATTCACGGTTTTTTGTGCTCCTTGAATCTTTGTGGAAACGCCATTCATTCATGTTCTATGTGAGGGCTGAAACCTGCCCTCGCGTACAATGCGCGTGGAGGGTCTTCCTATTGGAGCCGATCGTGCTCTCTGACCGAGCCGCATGCCTCGTCGCCCAGTATGGTTAATATCATGAGCTATTATTCTGGAAACCCCAACCATGAACAAGCCCCATTGAGCTGGAAGCCCGGCCCCCCGCACAACGGGTCGGGCTTTGGTGAAAGCGGTTTGATGGACCTATCGGCTGCCTCGGCACTGTCTATCATCTAGGCGAAGGGCCCTCCTTGCCTCGCTAACATTGGCCAAAACAGCAGCAGGTACGCTGTGCACGTCCAAAACGGACAATGCCTCGATGGAGTTGTCAACTCCATCGCCGCTCGGCCTGGTGGCGCCGGCCGCCACGAGAGACCGCGGACCTCACTGGTGGACAATAAATGAACTCGCTCTCCTCGCCTCTCTGTGTCTAGCTGTTTTGTAGCTGCAGCTGTTGCGTCTTCTGTATTTGCCAGCTCCTCCTCGTAACGCCTGCTACTGGAACCCATAGGTCCTGCCTTTCCCTCTCCTTGGTCCACGAGTAGCATCCTCTCAAATTCGAGTTCCTGCTCTCCGTTCATGATAGCCTCCTCAGCTTTCAGGTGCTTTTGCAAGGCAATCGCATTCCGCAACTTTCAAGGTTATCGACCGGTCATCCATGTGTCCGTCGAGACCCCCGTCTTGTTACTAGTGCCTCTTATCTGGCCGGGAGCAATCCAGCCGCAAGCCTGCAAGTGGAAGTTCGACCGCAGTTGGAGGCAGAGGGCCGAAAGAGGCTCTTCCTATCGATGGAAATCAACCCCACAACTTTTTTTCCGCGAACGTCGTGGAAACGATTTAACGAATTGGGTACTTCATCTTGACAAATTCCCACCATTTGCACATCATCAAACCCTAAAGTTCAGATAGTACGTGAACTGACTTTTTGGCTTGAAATTAGTGACGAGTGCTGCGATAGAGGTGCTGCGCCACTTTTTTTCTCAACACTACCCCTCAATTTGGGAGCTTAAGACCTCTGCCAAAAGCGGATTTGAAGAAAAAGTGACTCTGCTGCGGAATGAAAAATCCCATGACCTAGGTACACGACGAAAATAATGAAAAAAACAAATGATATATTTTGCGACGATTTTGGGTTAAGGAGCCCCGATTTTCAGGGGAAAAAACAACTTCCAAAAAGTGACATTATACCTCTATCGTAGTACGCGTAGTGTCTCATAGTTTTTGTTAGCATAGCTGTCATCGACTTGTCGCCATGCCTTCCACCTACCAATTACGTGATATTACTAATGTCCTTCCTATCTATGGCGCGCTCTTCTGTATTTAATGATGATCAATTATTTCGTATTCGCGTTCTAAAGCCGCATTCAGGCTCCCGCTCTAAGCCAGTGGTGTGAGTTTGCCAACCCCCGCCTCCTTGAAGGCCTCCTGGCAACCCGGCAAGTTCCAGTGTATCCCGAACACCCTCCTCGAATTGGCTACCTGCGTCATGATAGATATTACTTGCAAGGGTCTCACTTTGCAGGTCTCCTTTATATCAAGGGGCCCTCGACTTCTATCCCCAGTACAGTTTCCGCCAGATAGTCGATGAGGCTTCCATCTTTGTTCCCAAAGCTTTCCGACAAAAATTGTTCCAGCTATTTGTATATTCTCGTCGAACGAGACTCCTCCCGGACGCGGGCAAGGTTGAAGCTTGTGGACCATGGATGTAAAGGCAGTTGATCCATCTTAGTCAGCGCTACCGCCTCGCACATTATGTGCTCACTCTGGCGGGCTTGCCCGAATTGTTTCCAGCAAGGATGGCCTGTATTTTTTTATTATAATCGTCACTTTTACTCTCCTGCTCACCTCGAAAGATGTTTTGGTCTCGGCGGCTTTTTAGACAAGCCGAGGTCACAGGTTTCTTCTTCCCGCGCTCGCTTCTTTGGAATAGTCCGAGTCCGTCACGTCTCCGAAACTTCTCTTGATGCAGTCGATGACGATGGTGATGGTGATGATGATGATCATCATGATCATCACGATGCTTACCCCATCCTCAGAGTTCCCGAACAGCCGTGTGCGGCCCCCGACGTTTGATGGATTTCGCGTTGAGAAGCGACTGATGCTGGCTCATCCACTCTGCAGCCCTGCGGACATGCGTGCGTGTCGCGTTCCCTCGTCCACCTTTATCGAACCAGAGCGCCCCGCCACCATGCATGCCCCAATACTCATCATAGGTCTGGGTATTTCCACGAACCTCGAGGGAGGTATACCTCGGAGCGGGTCCTGTGGTCGCGCCCGAAGGCATGTAGCAGTTTCCGCGCCCTGCAGACTCTTGTGGCGCACCTAGGTGAAGACTAATGGTTATGTCCTCCCAAGCGGCTCAAGATAGCTTGTCTCGAACTCTGCCTGAAAGCGAATCCCATTCGTCACGCCGGAATGCATGTGATAGTTCTCGCCACCTGCAGATCCTTGTCGCGCACCTTGGCAAATGCTTTTCATTTTCGATCCCAAACGGCTCAAGGCGAATTGACTTGTCCGCTCGCCCGAGAAATTAAATTGGCGAGAAGGGCGCCCACTTGCTTTACCAAGATGTCAGTGTGGCAACGGTAACAGCGGTCCGCGCCTCTGTCCCTCATTGCCCCCACTTCCCGCTCAACTACATCCTGCTCGGTATCGATCAGGATACCTATCATCGTCACCCCTCCCCTTTTTAGCGATGCAGACGTCAATATTTTCCAGGAGCGAAGCCTTCTCTCCGCCATTGAGTCATCCTACCATAGGGGTTGCACGTTTTGCGCCAAAGCCCCCCTGGGCGATTGAGTTACTCGTGTGAGGAACTGCCGATCATATGAAGTAATTCCACGAGTACATTTTATTTTAGGACTAAGGCATAGAAGCTTGGTCGGGTTGTGCGACCGAATGCCTTCGAAATCATTTTTCGGGTGAGATATTGAGTTTCTCATGTGAGGAGCTCACGAACTGATGCTGCAACTCTATCATACCGTGCGATGGCTCCATTGGAGGGCATACGTTTGGGAGTAGCAACACTTACGTGGCGCGGTTTTTGACATCGCTGATGCCGTTTAGCTTGCGCTGGAGGTCGGTAATACCTCAAACCTTGTTGGCCGTGATCACCGAAACGCGGAGAGAGAAACCAGCCCTGTTTACAAACGCTTCTAGCCTGTCTCTGTCTAATTCGTTTCAGAACGACATAGCCTCCGTTGCAACGCAAACTCAAACATTGCCGGCCCCTTAGGGTCCGTATGCTGAACCCCGCTATAGCAAGCGATCGTCCGAGTTTCTCCGGAGTACAACCGGGATATACTTTCAATTAATCTCGGGCCAGAATACTTCGCCACACACCGCGTTTGTGCCACGGCGGGCACCACCGTCTTGTTGACCGCGGTGAACGCGTTGAGGCAGTACGTGAGAACGAGCCAGTTATCCGTCTCGTGTAGCGCCAGAACTCCCAGTTTCACGTTCTCCACCCCTCCTGATGCCGCGGCCCCAAGCTGCCGCACCTTGCAATTGGTCTCCAAAGGCGGTCGCCACTGCCACAGATCCACCGCGGTATTGAGCCGCCTCCATTCCTACGCAAACGTATCGACGTTTTCCTCCAAACACGGTGAGACTGGACTGCAAGGCGTGCTGTCATAAGGCCGGTCGGGACCCGTCCGGCTCGCCGACGACTCTCTTCCCCAATGACGTTTTGCACCGCCCAAATTACTCCAGCTGAGTGATGGTGCGAATCATGGGCTAGAGGTGGGCAAAATCAGTGACCACCACTTCCGGAACCCGGTTGAGTTCTGCGGGAGCTGAGGATATCGAAAATGACCTGGGGGGCACGTCTCTCACCCGGTCGCCACGAGGAAACTCTTATTTCCTGTACCTTCGTAGTGCTCACCAGCACTTTTGTCTGACGCGACCACGGAAAGATCAGCGTAACTTCCACGCGAGGTTTGGCCACCAACTTGGTCCACGTCTCCTCGTTACCTGCTAAGCACGGTTCTTCCTGTTCTGTAAAAACGTGTTTGCTGAAACTTTCATCCCACCTGCTTGACCACACGTCGACGACGCATGTTGTTCTCGTCGTCTTGTGCAAATCTTCCCCTTTGGCGGCTTTCCGCTGCCGGGTGCCCTTCACCTTCTGCGAAGTCAGCATTAGAGCAGTTTTTTAATACCACGACGCCACTACTCTCCACCGACATTACCTTTTGCTGCATGTTGTTGCGGCCCTCCGGTGAGTGCTGCAGGCATAACAGAATATACGAGTGCTGCAGGACAGGCAGGAAGCACAAGTCCGCAGGAACTAGCTCGGCGTCGCCAAGTCTTCGTTAGGCTGGTGCTCTCTCAGGGCCAGCGAGCGTGGTTGATGTCTCACACGTGCACGCTAAGGCATTCGTGTGCGCCTGCCAGATGCGGCTGCGCTTTGTCCGCACTTCACATGTAGGTCAGCGGGTAGTGCTATGTAACCAACACATTCCAACAACCCAGCGCACACAACCGCAGGCAAGCATAACATCTAGGACAGCGCTCGGGCGAACGGAAATCGACATCTCTGGGTGTTGATCAGTTGCACGCTTTCAAGCAAAATACGAAGAACAGGGGAAGCATGGGCACGCCAACCACTATATTCGACCTCATGCTCGAGAGCACCAACATCGAACACGGCGGAATAATGTGGGGCGAACACAACCGAGCCTGCCTCCCCCCCCCCCCACCCTTCGCCCCCCCCACTTCTGGTCGTCGGCATGTTTGAGGTCCTACATATACGGCATACCCGTATGAGAACATCCTGTATGATATAGCACATCTTCTGCGCTCTGTAGAATGCGTACAAAACAGTGCCCGGGCATAAGATTTCGTGGCTCTACTTTTAGTACCGATAGCCCGCTTGATATCGATTTCGTCATGTAAAGTCATATGCGCGACAGGTGTGCATTGTACTACAATCCGCGTCCTGTGTTCAATCGTTTTCAGCTGTCTGCAGCGGCTACAGCAGCAGCAGCGGATCATGGATCCAAGAGGTTTCCGGTTGGCACGCAATATCACACACCAGCGGATCCGAAAGCAGCAACAACACGTTGTGCACAAATGACTGTAAAAGTACAAAGCTACCCCCGGGTAAAGGCATACTTCGAAGCATCTGTTGGCAAGATGCATTCACGCGAGGCTGACTGTCTGATTGTGTGCCATGACGTGCAGGGATTTCAAAATTATACAATATATATGCAGGTAATATAATATCATCGCGTTGTGAAAATTGCCTTGGGAATACTAGGAATGCGAATATAAATGAGGGTTGCGCATATCAGCGGCAACCGCGAGCACCAGTTCTAGCCGAGAGAGAAGCAGCAGCCGACTAGCAGCGCCTCGGCGCCGGCTACACACTACACACTGATAGCAGTGCTAGCAAAGGGCAGCCAGAGCAGGATCGGCGATCGGATACAAAAAAACGTGTTAGTATCGCGGCAGCATCCCAAAAACTATCACTAGGGCTCGAATACACCTTAGTCTACACTACACCGTTCGTTGTCGACCGTGGATACTGCATGCGTCGCTACTTTCGCCGTATCTCATAGGCTACGAAACAACTACAAGGTACCTTGTACGCAATATATCAATAGGCGAGACACCTGTCCGAATCGCTCCCCTGGTTGTGTCGGTGCAGTCGATCTGCTATCTCATCCTTTGGCTGTGTCTCATACCATCGTTTCCACCCTGTTGCATTGCTTCCGCGAGAATAGGGAACATGCCGGCCATTTGGCCCGTCCATAGAAATGGCTAATGCGGTGTCTTAGCGTTCAAGTTGGCAACGCGTACGGGTCGTACCGAGGATTATTTTCATATTTGTGTGCGCTGAGTTTTGTGTTTTGTTTGGTTTACGAGTGCCGGGCCCTACTTTACCACGAATAATACAGTACTCGTTAAAATATATGTAAATTGGGTCAATTCCATGCCCTGCTTAATTCTTCGGCAACACCAGCAGCGATTCATTCCCGCAGCTCCAGCAAAAGCGGGCAGCAACAGCAGCAGCAGCAGCAGCAGCGGCAGCAGCAGCAAGAGCAACAACAGCAGCGGCGATAAAGGGCCGCGAGGGTTGCGGCTGGCCCAAGACGGCAACGCGCAGCAGCAAGGGGCACATGTAGCAGCCGCAGCAGCAAGGTGAAGCGATAGCGGTTCATATGTAGCGTGGTGGGTTTACGAACGGATCCCGGTGTGTGACACGGGTGTAGTCCCGGGATTCGCTGATATTTAGTGATGATATACCAGGTAATACTACAGTACTGGTGAACGAGGTCAAGCGCCAGTTGCCGATCTCACTCTACCGACAGCCGCAGCGATGATCTGTTAGCACGGGGCTCTAAACGCATTTCAAATTGAGCACAAGAACACATATTCAGCGTGGCGCGCCAAAAACGCACCGATAGGGGAAAATCGGCCGCAGCAGCGTCGAACTCCAGCTATGGCCCCTGCACTTACTGTGAAGTGTACTAACGAGCGATTTTTGCAACGTATTATCTCATGCGCCATGCATTACAGTCTAAGTAGAGTTATCAAAGTATTCGTTCTACCACGCCGGTACATGTCGAGGTATCTCGTGGGATAGCTTCTGCCATGCCTCAGCGTGAGGATCCGGGGCTATCAGCGGAAGGTGTTCGGCGGGTTCGCTGTCTATACATGCGGACGTTTTGTTCCCCCACTGCGTGTGGAGAAAACAAGTTTAGCTCCCGACCACAGGAACGTCCTCCTCGTTGTTTGGAGTGTCTACCACGCCCTCCAAACTGTGGAAACAAAAATAGAGTTTTCCGCAGCACGCCATGGGCAAATTAGGTGTATCTCACGGCTTGTATGTGTATAGACTAGACCCTAAATTTATCGAACTTACAGCTGACGTGTTTGGGCAATTTTTGCTTTAAAATATCTCGAGTTCACCCATAGTTTTAGCTTACCATTTTCGTACAGGGTGGAGGACACAATAGCACAATCCCACGCCATTAGCGGTCATACGCCTTGTGCTACCGCTATCGATGATCCAAATTCCCCTATCGTCAGTGGCCTTCAAGACCCTAGTGTGGACAGAAAAACCGGACTTATCCGATGACACCAAACACATGAACTGTTGCGGGTGCTGATGCCCACCGGTTGGAGAAGACATACAAGTCGGCCTTATGGTAGATGCTGATGGACCAGCAGAGCACGGCGGTGGGGGCGGTGGTGTTATCATGACCGCATTGCCCTGGCCAACAACACCACCGTTGGGGTTTGGTGTATGCTGCGGCGTTATCGTCACATTGGGCTCATGTGCCGGTGGCAGGGCTGATTACAACGAAAACATTTTGTCGGAGGCCGAAGCTTGGGAAAGAAAGCCCCATTGCTGCCACTGAACGTCTGCCTTTGGTCGGACGTACCTTGGGTACCTCTTCCTGAGTGGCCACCACCACAACGACCGATTTTGTTTCATGTAGTGCCCGGGCGGCTGCTACCATTTCCCTTTGTGTTGATGGCGGTTTGGCCGCCGTGACCAGCGAACAAATCACGTTGATGGCCCCCCACCAGGAACGTGCTCCGTCTCGAACGGGATTCGTGGTCAAGGGTCAAATGACTAAGGCAAGCAACAAATGAGTACGCGCCCCCCCCTCCCGCCTTTATGGTCCGGGATTCGGCAAATCTATCGCTAAGGATTCCCTCACACCCATTTCGAGGGAGGTCTCGAAGCAGAACACGGAATTCCGTGTCACACTCCGGGGGAAAGGTGTCGGACGATTCGATGACGTAGAATAGCCTCGGTCTTGTGGATTTCGAGGCATGCAAGCGTGTTCCCGACATCGTTTACGTGCTCGATCCACACCAAAAGACCTCTCCTCCTCTGCATTCGCAAGGCCTCCAACTTATCAAGCCAGATATCTTCCTGAGCAGCCCCTCGCGGCTCAAACCACTCTTCAATGATCTTCCAGCCGCTACTCGGTGACCCTGACTTAAAGATCTTTGATATGGAGGGCAATATTGCCCACGCGCTTGTCGCCCCATCTATGTCATTTCCCGGAGCGTCATCGTCGCAGCTCACTGGTCATTACATTCTCATCACAAAAGTAGGATCGGAATAGCCCACGGTGCAACGGCTTCTCGACAGTTGAAGTGATAAGAGGTGTTATAAGGCTTAGTTTGGGTAAGCTATTGGTTAACCTTTTGCAAGTGGCCAAACGGACAAATATCCCACTAAATGCTTAACAAATGGCACAGAGCTGCGATCAAGTTGCAGTTCGCCACATACATCGGATATTCATGACCTCTACTCCGTGGGATTGTGGCACGTTGTGTTGGCTGGCCCAGATGGAATACATACCTAGCTTTGCATAGGTCGCTGGAGATCTTGACCAGGGTTCCCCCGTGCGTGCATAATTGCTTGCCCCTTGCCGATCTGCCATCTTGGCAGATTAACCCGTCGTTGTCGCAGATTGTGCATCTCTACGATATTGACTTCGGCTGGAAAGCTATCTTGAAACATTGGGCTTCAACCAGCTCCATGAGCTCCGCTACCTTGTAATTAACCCGTCGTTGTCGCAGATTGTGCATCTCTACGATATTGCCTTCGGGTGGGAAGCTATCTTGAAACATTGGGATTTAACCAGCTCTATGAGCTCCGCTACCTTGTGCATCATGGCCTCCTCTTGAGACTCAGCCATATACGCTGATAATCCCGATTGCACCCGCACACCATCAGCACGGGCTTGCTCGTCGGACTATCTTATGATACCGGAAGCGTGACCCTTCATCCAGGGATCGATCCACCCGACATATGAGAAAATTATTCAACCTGCTAGCGTATTCCCGTTCTGCAGTTCGTAGTGTGGATACATATATAATAGTAAACCGGAAGCCCCAGAAGACACGTCGACGCTGGAAGGACCCCAGGTGAGAGGACGAGAAGACCTGGTCGAGATAGGTTAGAAACAAATAGCCGGGTGCATCATGGGAAGCACAATGTGCGATCTGACTATCGATATTGCTGCAATGCTACAATCTAACGCCGCTTGAGAATTTCTCTCCGCCAGTGTTTGAAAACTCCCTGAATCCCAGCAATTAACCAGTTTTGCACTCTTTGGAGTATAACAAACATGCTTCTGCTGTGGCTAGCTAATGGTAACGGGTGTGCTTTGTTTGTCGGAGCTGTTTGTGTCCAGGCGGTGTGTTTGATTCGCATCAGAGCGCTATCCGCACTAAAACACTGATGCATCATATCTTGAGGGCCTATTATTCTGGTTGTGGACCGGAACGTAAGTTTCTGGAACAAGAGCAAAAACCAATCCTCTGGTTCTGGATTCGGGAGCAAAACCCGAACGAAACGCGAAAATTCCCTCTGTTTCTCGAAATGTGCTCATTCTGGAAAAGAAAACAAAAACGTTTTCCGAAACTGCCAAGCCTCGATATAGAGATGAGAAATGCTCAGTCGACGTCACGCAGCAAATTTTCTGGGCACATTGAAACACCAGTGTTTAATATAGTAAATAGACAAAAACATTACAGCCAGCAGCAGAACAGTACCAACAGCGGCAGCACCGGCGGTGGCGGTGGCGGTGGCAGTGGCACGAATCAACACGGTTTACGAGGCGATCACTCGAGTGTTTGCGACCAAAAATGTAATCAAACCTTTCCATCGGACTTGAAAAGAAAAAATCATTTGGGCATCGTGTCGGCATTTTATTTTCGAGATATTTATGTACCTCCAAAAGCAGGCACGAAAACAACAGAAAAATGCCGTCACGAGTGCATGGTTTGCGGAGGCGGCATAAATTCGGGCACGGGGAAAGGGTAACGCTCGTTTGAATTAATAAACCGATGCGAACGTCGCGACGGCCAGTCTCGTCTACTGCCCCAGCGGCACTTGAAATGGAGGACATCCGCGAGAACTCTGGAGTAGAAGAGAGTGAGCGGAGAGTTGGCTGTGGGGAGTTATCTCGGTGGCCGCTGGCGGAGCATATTTCGAACAACAGCAGCTCAGCCGTAGTTCGTGACTTCACACCATCTGTATTCAATCGAAATTATTTTCCTTGGTTTCATCAGACATGGAAAACGTCGATCGACTGGGAGGCAACCCAGGAGGCACGCAACTTCCCCAGGTGATCTACTCGCAGCCCCCGGTACTTCAGCCGGTCCTAGGCCGGTCCAGCCCCCCCCGGACCCAGTGGTGGGAGCCGACTCCGTGGAGGGCCAGGTAGACCAACAGCCCACGACGAAAAAGGCCCGGTATGGGGCGGTCTAACTCAATATGCGATCATTGATACAGCAGGTGGCAGCCGGGATGCAAGCCATGGCAGCCAGCAACGTCGATATTGCAAAAAGGATGGCCGCCCTCGAGAACGCCAAGGCCCCCGCGCTGACACAGGGGCTGCACCCTTAGCCACTGGTGACCCCACACGCGGGCCTGCGGGCCTTGTATCGCCCTCGACCGTAGATTCTCTCGGGGTTCCGCTCGCACAAGCACAGCCGGACCCCAGAGAAACCGCTGCCGGCTCCGCGGCCATAGAAGTAAACGCCAGGCAGGTCGTGGAGGTCTCTGAGGGTCCCTGGCTCTTCTACCTGGCACGGGGAAGCTTCAGTGTGTCGGGGGGCGTGTACCCCGACATATTCCATCTCATTTTGCAAAAGGGTGTCCCGCGTATCGGAGGGCAGCTCCAAGCAACTGTTGGCGCGTTTTTTGTTTTCGCGGTGAAAGTATTTTCCTATCCGGCTCCAGTGAAGGCCACCCCCCTTCTTATAAAGGACGATGTAGTACATGTTCGGACGTTCATCACCGCGTTTGTAGTCGTCTTCGAGCACGGCACGGAGAACCCCCCAGAGCTGTGCAAGTTCTGATTTACAAAGCTGCGTGAGAGTCTTAAGGATGTGCAGAAGCTGCTATAGACTCACCTTCAATACAACTATCCCGCCATCGCCGACCACACTCGCCAAGTGCGGGACGAGCTCCTCGCAGCCATAAACGACCGGCTCGACGAGGGCATGCACGACCTGGCTGTCGCCGTCGAGAACCCATGGCGGTCGTATCCAGGCGCACCTCCTCCCCTCAGGTTCGGGGACCCTGTGAAAACCCCTAAATTAACACGGTTGGCCAGGTGGAAGCGAGTGCCACGAACGGCTTCCTCGCGTGGATCGACATGTGGAAAGCAGTCCCGGCGAAAGCGTCCGGCGAAGGAGGGTCGAAACAAAAAGCAGCCCTGCCGCAAGTGGGGTGTATGGTCTTGTACTGCCAGGGTCGGCGCGAAAGGGAACCGAGAATCGAAATCCAATGTAAATAATGCATGCGGCAAGCTAAAACGCCGCACGGCGTCAGCGCGTACTTGTGAAGCAAGGAACTTTCCCACCGGCCCAAACGTTGGTTTTCTCACACCTTCGCCACGCTGCCAGGACTGGCCGCGGTCACAGCTTTCTCAGCCCCTTCGTAGCCGCCGCCTTCTCCCCAGGCGAAGGCACGGGCAACTACTAGCGGGGGAGGCGCTGCAGCCAGCCGAGGAGGAAACCGGTCACGGGCCTTAGTACTCTACACCCGGAACAATGCGGGGCCTACGTGGCCGCCAGGCGCAGCAAGGGAGCAGATACCAACACCTGACTACACGGGCTCTGTCGTAAGTCAGGGCCGACGTCCGAGGGGCGGGGGGAAACCAAGGTTTTTCGCTGACTCCGCGCGCTCCGTGGGACTGAACAGGGTTCCCACACCCAGTTCTCGCAGACCCTGTTTAATAGTGAGCGAAGTGCGGCCGGCAGGCAGACAAGCAGGCAGATTGACAGGGAGGCAGGCTCGCAAACAAGAAACTCTGTTGGACAGACAGACAGACAGACAGACAGACAGACAGACAGACAGACAGCCAGACAGCCAGACAGCCACACAGACAGATGGACAGTCACACAAACAGACATCCAGGCACACAGAGAGACAAGCGGGCACTTAGGCAGGCACGCAGACAACAGATAGCTATACAGACAGCTAGGCAAATATATAGTCACCCACTTGCCGGGCCAGAACCCCGGCGGCGGAAGGTACAGTATGATATGCGGAACGTGTGTAAGGTCGGGTTTCAGTTTCCGTGCGGTGTGAAGCGTGCGCAGAAACGATTGATTGCACGACTTGCACAGAACGGTCACAGTTCCATGGGGAAATTCTATTAAAATAAAACAGGCGCGCGGCGTGCGTAAAGGTCCGTTTTGCCTTCCGAGCAGTGCCAAACGACCGCATCAACGGCTGCATGCCTCGCACAGAGCGGGTACAGTGCAATAGTTGATCACAGGGTCAGAGTTATACGCCGCGCTTACCGGGCCAGAGCCCTGGCAACAGCGTAGGGTCCAGTACTACAGGCGGGGCGTGTGCACGGGTCCGGTTAACCCTGCGCACGCCTCGCACATCGTGCCCCCTCCCCCCCCGCGTTCTCATCAAATAACCACACCGAATCCAGATCCCCCGTACGGTTTCGCCATAGAATTACACAGCATCCAGACAATCCCCGGGTAGTCAACACGATCGTAATAGTACAGGGAGACAGTACCCCAACATCTCAGCACATGCTTGCGCATTGCCCGCGTACACGCAGGACCAGACGAGCGCCCCGTGGAACAGTGTTGAGGGAATCCGCCGTGTCAGAAATTAGACAAGAACTTGGGCGGTCGAATCTGTTCGCGGACGAGCAGTGGGTCAGCACGCGCGCCGCTTCCTAAAGAAAGCGTGGCTCAGTCGACCCCACTTCGAACCCGCGGTATAGCAGTGGCACAACATAACAGCAAAACTGGGAAGAGACGACCGCACGGTAGCATAACGTGAAGACCTATTGTACCAGTTAACGGACATCTGCACCCCCACAATTGTTGCGCGCGGGAGAGCAGTGGGTGAAGCCGCCCATTCGATGGGCGGCTCGTTGGCAGTCCCCCCAGTAGACTATATAATACATAATCTCGTCAACGCTCCGGCTACAACAAAGTTTTCAGAGGCATTCCCAATCTCATCCGATGCTTACAAGGGGGGTTGCCGTTCCCGTAACAGCAACCCGAGCAGAGCTAGGCCACGTGATACAGTAAGGCAACCATCGTAGCATCGTCGAAGAACGACCGGATATTAGGAAGAACTTGGAGACGATGCGTGGCGCAAAAAATAACTAACAATCAAAAAGATGGCCGCGCACGAATTCCCGAACCCTGAGGGTGTCCCCACCAACCACAGGAGTCACACAAAATGTCGTCGTTAGTAACGATTTATTCTCCAAGCTGGTGAGCAGGGGAGCGAAGGGAGGAGCAAACGGAGACACGCACCCCGACGCTGTTCCCCGGTGCCTTGCACTGAAGCGCTGCCAAAGGTATTCGTGGAGATGGCGCGCTTGAGGGGAAAACATCCCAACAAACGAATACTAGTGAGCAAGCCCGACGTGTCAGACGCTTTCCGGAACCTACGGGAAGACCCCGACCAGGCGCATAGTGTTGGCTACGTAGTGAGGGACCTGATGGTAATCGATTTCAGGTTGACGTTTGGGTGGTCGGAGTCCGCGAGATTGGGGGGGGCTTAGCGGTGGCCACCGAGCACGCACAAGGTGACACCACGCTAGCGTCCCCACGACTAACTGACGAGGGAAATGAAACGATGGCACCTGTTAGTATGGTGGAAGCTTGGGATGAAAGAAAGCCAAATCCGACACCCCCAGGTGCCAAAATCAGACCGCACCTCGGGCGGGGGGAAAAAACCCATTTTTTAAAATGGCGTACGTGGACGATTTCTTCCTACTGTACTTAGGATACAACAGGCTGACGACTACAGTTCCGCCCTAGTCGCGTCGGCCTGTTATGCGTCAGATCGTGTGCACCTATGCGGACCAGGAGAAACGGCGTGCAGCCGATCCTTGCACCCAAAAACAGCACCAAGTGGGGAACCACGATCGACTCCCGTGGGTTCACTATCAACTGCCACGCCCTGATCATATATTTTCCCCGCCAGAAAACTGAAGCAATCAAAACACTACTGCACGATCACTGGCCCGCGAGCCGACACCAAGAAAAGGAGATGAATATTCTTGGCATGGCTGGCAAGTTGAGGAACCTCGCACACGTAGTACGGCTGGTAGTTTTTTCGTATGGAGACTATTGCAGCTCATCGGCTTGCGCGACGTGTATGACGACGGAAAACAACATTAACGCATTGTGCGTTCCGGTCGCGAGGTCCATGCGGGCCTCCTCTTCAGGAAGTGGGCCATACACCACGAGTTTTTGCGTGTAGGGAAGTTCCTCTCGTGTTCCGCGACGATGAAGCGATTGCCCAAACACCGCTACCTGTCGGACATGATTTTCGAAGCGGTCGGCAGGCACTGCGTAGAGCACAGGGTTTACTGGCGCTTGGTTTACCCCCAGCATCAACAGCGGAGCTAAAATAAAGACGGAAGTCCGCCAGGCATGTACCATTACGATAAACCTGCTCAAACGTCTGGGAATGGCCGTGACAGCATAGGTAATGCTCGAGTCAGTGGGCGACTGACCGACGGCCCAAGGACCCAAGGACAAGGTGTTGATGCGCGGTGACAACACGGCAGCAGTATCCTGGGTCAGCAACTGTGGCGGGGTTAGGGAAAAAGAGGCGGGGTTACTTATAATGGGGGTGTTGCACGCTTCGAAATTAAAGGCGGGTGGACTCACACCGCCAAGTACACCCCTAGCTCGCAGAACGTGTCGGCTGACGGCATATCGCGGTGGCCGCGCCACCAAATAAATCTTAAGGTCGGGGAGCCAACTAACACAGACGAATGGTAGGAGCGGCCCATCGGTGAGCGAAGGGAAGGGATATTTTCGCTTGTTATATGCTCCACGTGCATCGTCAACAAACACGAAGAAGCGTTTTGGAATCTCGTGGCGAACGGACCCAGGGGGAAGCGTCACTGCCTCGTGCATTACCGCACAAACGGAACGCCCTGTCGTACAAAATCACGCCAGCTCCTGCCGTGTATCGTGCGGTGCCCGCTCAGGATCAAGGATCAAAAAGGAGGTTGCGCGGTTGGTGGAGACCCTCGCATTTGCATCGGTCGAGGAAAGCACCGACAAAACCTACGTGGGAAGTGGAACATCTGGGTGAAAACTACACGGGAAGTGGACTGCGGACCAAGGCTAAGGTAGGTAGTGGCTTGGGTCACTCCCGTAAGTAACCCCTCTGTTCCTTTGTGGTCTTAAGCGTTGGTGTTCTTTAATATAGTAAAACCAGTCCGCAATATATGGCATGGAAAGCTACGCTGCGGAAAAAAAAAAAAATCAAGTACATTTGTCTTCGAGATACGGAGTCACTCGTGCGAGTATGATAGTATGAGATGAGAAGACATGATAGCTCAAACACGGTAGTTACAATGGGAGCACATCATAACATCATCATAACATCATCATAACATCATCATAACATCGTCATAGCGCATCATCATAACATCGTCATAGCATCATCATAAAATCATCATAACATCATCATAACTTCATCATCACATCATCACAACATCATCATAACATCATTATCATAACATCATCATAACATCATCATCACATCATCATAACATCGTCATAACATCGTCATAGCATCGTAACATCATCATAACATCATCATAACATCATCATAAAATCACCATAACGTCATCATAACATAATCATAACATTATCATAACATCACCATATCACCATCGTAACATCATCGCAACATGATAATAACATGATCATAAAAGCATCATAACACCATCGCAACACCGTCATGACGTGATCATAACATCATCATAATGTCATCATAGCATCATCATAACATCACCATAACATCATCATAACATCATCATAACATCATCATTACATCATCATCGTAACATCATCAGAACATCATCAGAACATCATCAGAACATCATCAGAACATCATCATAACATCATCATAACATCATCATAACATCATCATAACATCATATAACATCATCATAACATCAGCATAACATCAGCATAACATCATCATAACATCATCATAACATCGTCATAGCATCATCATAAAATCATCATAAGATCATGATAACATCATCATAACGTCAGCATAACTTCATCACAACATCATGACAACATCACCATAACACCATCATAGCATCATCATAACATCACCATAACATAATCATAACATCATCATAATGTAAGAATAACGTCATCATAACATCATATATCATCATAGCATCATCATATCATCATCACAAGAAACATCGTCATAACATCATCATAACATCGTCATAACATTCGCCCTGCCGCCGTAGCCATGGTCCGCGCAGGGGAAGGGGACTTGCTCAGACTTGGTTGGAATTGCTTGGACTTGCTTGCATACGGTGGCGAATTAGGACCAGATTCTAACAACAGTGTTGGACTTAATGGCGTGTCTCTGCTTCGCGCACAACAATCAACAGTCGACAGTCGGGAGGTACTTGGCGGCGATCAAATACTTTTACAAGATGTACGCGGGCTGGGAATTGCCCGCCTTGCACTGCATGATCGTGACCGTATCGAAAGGGATTGGCAGAGCGCACGGAATGACCACGAATAGGATCCCCCGTAGGTTCCTTTGACGTGGGCCATGTTGTCTCGAGGGAGACGAGTAGTCACAGTCATGGCGGACGGAGATCGTGCCATGTGGCGCCTGGGTCTCGCATTGTCGTTTTCTTGCTGTGGTGCAGAGCGAACGGGTTGGTAGGCCTACGCGAACGGGCCAGTACACCCCTAGCCTTTCCTAACTCGCAGCAGTTCGGCCTTTTTTCTTTTCTGGGAGAAGCGCATGTCGCGTTCGAGAACCGTTCGGTCGAGGACGCGGTGCAGGCGCGGCTCTTGGCATCCAAGAACGACCAGAAGAGAGTAGGTTGCACGATCAGCGGAATGCGTGCGGCGAGCTAAGCGGTAGGGGGAGGCGAGTCGGCGGGCGCGTTTGAAGCGGCGATCGAGTTGCTCCGTGTGCATCTCCAGCTCCCGGGGGGATGGCTGAACAGCGAGCGACACGAAGCCTTGAGTACCAGATCCCTGTACGTGGTGATTAAAATCATGAGTGACAACGACACGACTTTTAGTCATAGCCACACAGCTGTGAGAAACATCCAAGAGGGAGACGCGGTGCGTAGGCAAACAACAACGCCAAACATAGTTTCCTCTGGCAGCAGTAGCAGTGATGTCTTCATCTGCAAGTCGCACAGCAAACGATAACGGCATCCTAACTTCTGCATCCATAAAAAAACACAACAACAGCATAAGCCGGTGAGTGGGTAGCAAGCAGTCACCCATGGTGTGGATATCTCACCGTCAAGTGGGGTCCATATCCATGGTACTGTCCATGAGTATCAAGGGCGAACGCCAGCATACGGTCGGCACTTCTTGCAATTCTGTTGCACCTTGAGTTGGCACCGTGTGCTACCTACACGTCGAACACCTGCTTCAAGCAGCACCGCTGTGATGCCCAATATCCTTGACATATTGCTGTGTTGTCGAAGGGTTTTCTGTTTAAACCTTAAACGTTATTATCAAGGGGGCAAAAGTGACAGTCTCGGGTAGTAGTGCTGGAATTCCTGCAACCTGCAATTAACTTCCTACCGGTCGCTTGGGTTAGTTTTAATCTTGCACATTGGCCCATATCAGTCCAAGCCCGCATCTAACGCTATCCCTAGCCCTAATCCCAATCCTCCGGGATTGAAGAGATCGGTAGGGGGCAGTCGCGCGGCTCCTCAGCCTGGGGGACTTGGAATTGATACTGAATAATTGGCGTTTCTTCTTCAGGGAATGAGGGGGCCAAAATCATGTGTAGCTGCGGACAAGTCAGCCGTTGACACCTAAGCTCTCATCGTACGTAGGCAGGAAGCGATAGACCTTGCTAGGTGAGCATGAAGGTACCCATGATCGATACACTAGGTGTTCTACTGCTGCTGGGGTGCAAGCTTCCCTTGTGTACGGCGTTTTTGCGGCGCGACCTATATCGGCAGCCATCTTCGCCACCTCGAGCCTCAAGAGCCCCACAAGCGGCGGTCGCACATTACTATCCCGAGCTGGTCACGCGTCTGACCGACTCAGGGCTAGCCATGTCGACGGTGCTGCCCAAGAGGGAGTATCGATTGATATCTTCGATGCCCTAATGTCTGGAAATGTGGACGCTGTGAAGGAGTACGTTAACGCTGGAGGCGACTGCTCTGTGCGAGACTCCATAGGTGAGAGCACTCGCACTTTGCTCTCTGCTGTAGTCTATATGTGCGGGTACCTGGTGAGCTGTGCCCGAGCGTGGTCGCACTCCGTACGCACAGAGAACCACACCAGGTCGGCTACGATGGCGATTGCGCCTTTGTTATTGTAGCTATATCCGCATACCGACAGGCAGAAAAGCGGCAAGTGGCAAGTGGTGATGCATGCGTATGCGTGCTGCACAGCAGCAGTATTCGTATCATGTAACGTTTGTGCTTCTGCTGTGAGTAATACACCGCAAACCTTCGCCTGTTAGACGTACGCTTCCAATCTGCACCTGGTTCTATTATCGTGCTGGCAACTTACCCTTATGGCTGCGTTGTGTCAACGTTGCACGTACGCCCACCGTTACGGGTGCTGTGTGTGGATAGTTTGTCGATCCATGGCGAGTACGTATGATAACGTACTCGACGGTGTCTGATCACCCCGGACGTTGTACGTCACACCGCTGGAGTGTACCACCCGGGTGATAAAATCCCACTACCAAATAACCCTACCCACTACTCACTAGACTAATGATAGAACGATGCGATGGCGTATTCATTGCGGGTGACCCAAAAACATAACTCAGTTAGTCGACGATGGGTTCACGGCTGATGCTACTATTTTTTCGTAGTTCGTGAGTTATTTTAACATCCCAATGCAGCCTGCCGATTTACCACCCTGGTACATTTTTACGCCGCACCCGCTGCGATCTCATGCGTCGTAGTCAGTATGACATATGACACCTCCAAAGTATTGACCTCCTCTACAAGCAGGGCGGGCAGACAACAAATTTCCTCCCGCCCGGTTGTGACCAGTTTCAAGGGTGCAAGTCGTCTAAGATCAAGCCGACCCCAGACTAAAATTGGGGGGCTCGACGTCGGAACGCGCGGACGGGCGGCTCCTCAGCGTATTTTGGTGACGTTTTTCCCAAAACCTGGGTGACCGAAGGGCCACCCTATAAGGATATGACCAACGATTGGCAGGAAATAACTTTGCTTGCCTGTCCTGCATTTTCAGCCGAGTCCGTTTTTTGCATGCCCCACCCGCTTGGAATGATAACTTGACAGTCAGAACTCCTATGCTACCACTCTTAACCAACCCATTGTATGATCACACCTCCTAGAGTATACCCAGTAGCCTTCACGAGACGTCTGAATTAGTGTCTAGGATATAACATGGAAACCGGGGAGTATTTTGTTACATGAGTTTTAATGTGGTCGGCCAATTTTGTCAACGAAAAAATGATGTTGGATTTTGTCCGGACAAAGTTATGTGGGTAGGGTTAGGATTAGGATCTAACGAAAATGTTTGGGCAGTTTTCGATGGTTTTTTTTATCATAGTACTGGAAGCGCACGTGGGCCGAAATGATCTTCCCCGTTTTACATACTGTATTCTAGGCAATACTTCGGAAATGCGTTCAAGGCGGCGCAGTACACCACCTCGCCACCTCGCTTAGTGGCACCTGATACATGTTATCCAATTCAAAACAACCATCCCACTTATCGCCGGAGTACGTAGTACATCCCACCCCTGGAGGTAGATGCCACACCGGGGGGTATGTTTTTGGGGCCCAAAATATTGCGCGGGGGGGTGATGTACACCGTCGTATAGGGGTATCCTGGTTTCACCAGTCTGGCAATACATCCACAAGTCGCAACTTGGCTACATATATATATATCATCGTTACAGCAGTCTGCTAAAGACCAATAGTCTCCCAATTGTAAATTGGCTCTTCACAAGTCGCAACTTGGCTACATATATATTATAAAAAATGAAAATACACTCCAGCTGTGAGATCGAAGATTTCGTCGAAACTCATCTTTGCAAGCTGTGTGTGATACTCCGATCGCGCGCATTACGAGTTGTGTGTCCTCATTAAGGATATAGGTCGGCGACTCCCCTTACAACTACAGTGTAGCTATCAGGGTCAACAGGGTGATTCTAGTCAGTCTGTGCGCGGAAACTATAAAACCCGTTTCTGAGGGGGACAAAATCTGACAGCTGTGAAGGTAAATGTATCCTTTTATCAAGTGAATCTTGTAAGTCGAATAACCGGTGAGGGGGGTGGGGCGGAGTTTTGAAGGACGTGGGGGCCTGGTTTTGACCAAAAGCGAGCGGGTTTGGAGGGGGGGGGGGGGGGGGGGGAAGGGGGCAATTTGTGCATGTAAGCTATAAATTCTTTCGAGGGGATAAATCTGACGGTTTTGGCACCAGTATATTATTGGGGGCGGGGGGGGGGGGGGGTTGGGGCGGGAAGGGCGGGGGGGCGGGGGGGGGCAGCTCAATATGTGCCTGGAAACTATACATTATTTTGAGGGGATAAATGTGACGGTTTTGGAAATAATACATCATTTTATCATGTATATCCTGGGGTAAGTCGTACAATCAGTGAGTAAAGAGAGGGTGGAGTGTTCGAGGGGGTGGGGTTGGGATGGGTTGGGGGGGAGGTGGGGGGTGGGGGCGGCGAGGGGGGGCGGGGGGGGGGGGGGGGGGGGGGGGGGAAGGTCTTTTTGTGAGGGGTTTGTTATACGTGTGGTGCTAGGTCTAGGCGATGGTGCGGGTGATGGGGAAGAAGGGGGCGTTCGAGGCGGGGGGGGGGGGGGGGGGCACAGCGGCATGGACGGCTCTCGCAAGATAATGAGGTGATATCCTGTGCGTGAAGTGTTTATTAATGTGGCGGATTTCGATATTTGGTGGGGCGTTTGAGTAAGGGAGATCGAGAGGGGGGGGGGGGGGGGAGATTTTTCAGGAAGATTTAGGTCACAAACAATATTCAAATACACTTCGGCTGTGAGATCAAAGATATGTAGCAGCTTGTTATACGCGTGGTGCTAGGTCTAGGCGATCGTGCAGGTGGTCGGAAAAAAGGGGGCGTTGGAGGGGGGGGGGGAGGTGGGTGGTTGGGGGGGGGGGGGGTTGGGGGGGGGGGGGAGGAAGGGCTTTAGGTGAGGGGTTTGTTATACGTGTGGTGCTAGGTCTAGGCGATGGTGCGGGTGATGGGGAAGAAGGGGGCGTTCGAGGGGGGGGGGGGGGGGGGCACAGCGGCATGGACGGCTCTCGCAAGATAATGAGGTGATATCCTGTGCGTGAAGTGTTGATTTATGTGGCCGATTTCGATATTTGGTGGGGCGTTTGAGTAAGGGAGAGCGAGAGGGGGGGGAGGGGGGGGGGGGGAGATTTTTCAGGAAGATTTAGGTCACAAACAATATTCAAATACACTTCGGCTGTGAGATCAAAGATATGTAGCAGCTTGTTATACGCGTGGTGCTAGGTCTAGGCGATCGTGCAGGTGGTCGGAAAAAAGGGGGCGTTGGAGGGGGGGGGGGGGGGGGGGGGTTGGGGAGGGGGGTGGTTGGGGGGGGGGTGGGGTTGGGGGGGGGGGGGAGGAAGGGCTCCAGGTGAGGGGTTTGTTATACGTGTGGTGCTAGGTCTAGGCAATGGTGCGAGTGATGGGGAAGAAGGGGGCGTTCGAGGCGGGGGAGGGGGGGGGAACACAGCGGCATGGATGGCTCTCGAAAGGTAATGAGGTGATATCCTGTGCGTGAAGTGTTTATTAATGTGGCGGATTTCGATATTTGGTGGGGTGTTTGAGTAAGGGAGAGCAAGAGGGGGGTGGGGGGGGGGGAACAATTTTTTAGGAGGTTTAGATCACAAATAATATTCAAATACACTTCGGCTGTGAGATCAAAGATATATAGCAGCTTGTTATACGCGTGGCGCTAGGTCTAGGCGATCGTGCAGGTGGTCGGAAAAGAGGGGGCGTTGCAGGGGGGAGGGGGGCGGGGGGGGGTTGGGTGGAAAAATAATTGAAAACTACGTCATCGTCATGGATGGTCAGAAAGATAATGACGTGATATCAACTGCGTATAGGTGTTTATTACTCAGGCCGATTTTGATTGTGAGTGGGGCGTTTGGACAAACTAGGCGCAAGGGGGGGGAATCGGGAGACGGAGGGGCGGGGGGGGAAGGGTTGCGATTTTCTATGAACAAGAGGGGTCAATGAAGGGGGAGGGGAGGGGGGGGGGGGGGGGGCGGGGGGCGGGACAATTCAATATGTGCGCGGAAACTATAAATCCTCAAAGGGGACAAACCTGACGATTGAAGCAATAAGACATCCCTTTATATCATCTGGCTTGTAATGTTTACTATTCTAGAAGGTTTGATGTTAGATGCAGCATATATATGTCATCATTACAGCAGTCTGCTAAAAACCAATAACCTCCCAATCGTAAATTGGTTTGGTTTGACTACCGTATGTAGAGTCGCGAGTACGGCGTGTGGCATTGCAACAGTGGTTACCTGCTGATGTAGAAATGAGTCAAGTCTTGATGGCGAGGTTTCACCGCTACTGCTGCTGCACGCACGCCCGTAGCCACACCGCCCGGAGTTGGGACTACAACAGCGTCGGGAGCGATGGCGGCGGCATCTATCTCTCCAGCGCAGCAGCAGCAAAATATATACACCAGACAGTTAGTTACCGAACCTGAGCAGCGTTGATGTCAGTGAGCATGTGAACAACCGCTTATATAGTCGACCCCTCTCCTGCATGTACGGTATACCTGCACTCTATCGCACGCACTTAGTTATACCCGGGTAAGATACCCGGGTAAATACCCGGGTACCCGACAGTTAGACACGTTAGGTACGGCCCTCGATACCTTTCCTAAGGTTTAGGTACGGTACGTACGATACCTCGAGATCATACCGAAGTTTTAGGTATGATAGGTCAGACGCTCAATACTTCACGAGGTATCGGGTATGCCCATCGACCAAATACCCGGGTAAAAGCGCGATCTCGGGTACGGCGTCAAAACGTTACCCAAGTTTCGGGTACGTTCGGGACGGCTCTCGATGCCTTACCTGAGCTAAGGTGCGCTAGGTAGGGCCATCAATACCGTACTTAACGTTTCGGTAGGTCAACGTGCTAAAAAAAATACCCGGGCATAATTGTACCTTACCTTCGTAACATACTCTTGTACATTCCACTATTTTGTTAATTTCGTTCGTGCGTTCGTCCGTCAATTTGCTCGTTAACTTAGCTCGTCAAATTCGCTCAATGTCGCAATTGTTGCTCTTTCCCACTGATCCTTTCCGAAAGCGACACGCCTCTCGTGGGCAAACGCTATCTACCTGATTAACCCATTCGTTACATCATTAAATTGCTTATTTTGGTGATGTCTTCGCCAATTCTCTCGTTGTTTAATTCTGTAACTCAACCGTTATCGCGATAATTGCTCGTTCCCATCGATCCTTTTTCGCAGGCGACACACCTCTTATGGTCGCCGTGGAGAGTGAGCTAACGCCGACGGTGGCCGAGATGCTCGTGAAGCAGGGAGGGGCGGATGTTAACGAGGCGTCCGAGACGACGGGCGAGTGAGTGAAGCCGTGCGTGTTCGTTTTTGTGTGTCTGTGTGTGCAGGTGTGAATTAATTCCATGTGTCTTTGTATGGGTTTTCGTGTGTGAATACGCGTCCATGCGTATATGTGTGTCTGTTTGCTTCTCCTTGTTCCAATCTCAGATGCCACACCGCTATTGTGTCCACGGTGCTTGCGTTGACGATTGACAGCCCCCCCCCTTCTCCCTCCGCCTCCCTTCTCACCCCCTCCTCGACCCTCCTCCCCCCCCCCCCCCCCCCCCCCCCCCCCCCCCCCCCCCCCCGCACCTGACTTGTCAGTTGTCGGCTTGCGCGGCCATGCTCCAGGACCCCCGTACACGTGGCGGCGTACTACGGGTTCACCCGTGAGTTCCCGCAAACCCGCGAACGTTGTAAATGTGTCCCTCGCGCGGCCGTTTTGGTGCTTGGAGCTAGGCGATGGATCACGACGGGCTGTTTTAGTGTGGGTTTGTTGTGTGCCGCGGTCCCCGAGCCGCCTGTCTCAGCGCAGGAATAGTAAGCCACGAACGGCGCTTTGCACCGGCCGGCCTCGAGTCGCCGACCCTGGGGCCCCGTGAGGGACCTTGAGCATCCCGGTAGTTGACATACTGACATACTGAGGTGCACGATGCGTTACGCTTGCTGGTTCAGTCTAAGACTCGACAGAAGCCCTGTTGACACAAGTTGTTTGGCGGAAGTTAGTACGTAGTGTGGGGTGGAAAGAGGTAGCCCTCGGGGGACGAACTAGCGTTTGCTTGTAGCGAGTCCACTTGTTGGCTTACGAGTTAATACACAGAAGTTCCCGACCTATCTATTGTGGCAGTGCGGGGAGTTGTACAGCACGCGCGCAGCGTGATATTAGCTGTTAAGACTACGTTGTGCTGCGCGATCACATATTGTGTAGACGCACGCTAGATTAAGGGCGTTTCTAACGACCTATTACGAAACGAAAAAAAAAAAACACCTTTTGGTAAGTTTTTGGCAAGTTTTGTTTTAAGTATTGAAATAGCGAAACGCAAACAACAAAGAGCGAATACAAATTTCCGTAAACTTGCCAAACGAAAGACCAAGGGAAATATTGCGGCCCATTACAAATGACAATAAACTTGCCTTTTGGCAAGTTCATGGCAAGCTTTTTTTTTCAAGTCTCGAAATGGCAACACCCCAATAGCAAATAGCGAAAAAGAAAATCCGTAAACTTGCCAAACAAAAGAATAGGGCAAATATCCAAGTAGACACTGGGCATAAAAAACTTGCTATTTTATGCAAATCTAAATTTCCACGACCTTGCCAATTTGCCAGTTTTAAAAGGCGAGATATGTGTCGTTAGAAACCGTCCTTCGATCGCGCTTGTTCTGCTATTTTTGGTCGCTGTTGGCGCCCCAAAGATTTACAATCAATCACTTTTGTTTTTTCGGCTATCGCCCCCTTTTTCTGTTTTTATCAAGCTTAAGGCGACACCTCAGCTGTGGGACCTAGAATTCGAAACCTTGTCTTAGCCTCTTGTTTTCACGCTTTGGTGTCGCCTCTTTCCTACGACCTCCTCGGATTCCTGTTGAACCGGGCGGATGTAGCTATATAGAGACGTTCGATTAGAGGATCGTTTTGGTTATAAGACCAGTTATAGAGCCCCGAATCTCCTCTCTATCCTATTATAATTCCAAGTTGTTTGTCCCTCAAGACGGGCTTCGAGTTGTAACGAGGTTAATTTAAGTCCCGAAAAAACGGGTTACACATAGTAATGTTTTTTTTTGTTTTCCGTTCTCTCGCCCTTTTCTTTTGTAATCTTTTGGAACTGCAAAATATCTATGCCACGAGTTTTTCACTAGTAGTAAAAGTAAACAAAAATAAACAGTGGCCGCTGTTCTAACAGGAGTAACTCGGCCCCGTTCTTGCTTCACCCCATCACTCTTGGAATGCCCGCTTAACTGCAGCGCTTTTGAAGGCTCTGATTGAGGACTGCGACGCGAATCTGGAGACGCGCAACAGGAAGGGCGAGACTCCGCTCAACCTGGCGTGCTTTTGGGGAAACATGGAAGCCGTCGAGTAAGAGCCATCGGGCGGCCAGGCACCGCCGTTGAAAACCAAACTACCGCTACGTACACGTTTCGCTTACTATTCCCAAGGTTTTTTATTCCGTCAGAACCTTGTAATCCCTCCCTACATGTATAGGGTCAAGTATGAAGGACACATGCTACGGTGTAGAGGTGTACCTTTTTTCATCTAAGGGTGATTACTTGAGGAGCTTCTATTCCTCACCACAAAACTGATTTAGGGTACACTTGAAGTGCAACCCGATGAACAAACCCGTGGCCTAGGTATACCTAAATATGGCAATATTGTAAAACAAGAATGTGACATCCCGACGATTATGGGTTAAGAAGCCCCGTCATGCAGACCACGAAATAGCCGAACAACGCTGCCTCCATTGTGGCATGGCTCGGTCTCCGTGGTGAAAGATCGAAACGTGTCCGATGGAAATGTGTCCATCTGTCTTGCCTATCTTGTCTGTCTGTCTGCGTGTCTGTCTTTCTTGTCTGTATGTGTGTCTGTCTGTCTGTCTGTCTGTCTGTCTGTCTGTCTGTCTGTCTGTCTGTCTGTCTGTCTGTCTGTCTGTCTGTCTGTCTGTCTGTCTGTCTGTCTGTCTGTCTGTCTGTCTGTCTGTCTGTCTGTCTGTCTGTCTGTCTGTCTGTCTGTCTGTCTGTCTGTCTGTCTGTCTGTCTGTCTGTCTGTCTGTCTGTCTGTCTGTCTGTCTGTCTGTCTGTCTGTCTGTCTGTCTGTCTGTCTGTCTGTCTGACCTGTCGCTTACTGAGATAAACGACGCGTGCTACGATAAAGGCACCACGTTTTTGCGAATTATCTACGTGAATGACAGGGTTTCTTAGCCCAAAATTGCCCGGATGTCATTCTTGTTTTGAAATATTGCCATATTCAGGTATACCTAGGCCATAGAATTGATTGTTCATCGGGTTGCACGTTCAGTTTTGCTCAAAACAAGCTGCTGGGTGAGGTGGCTACGAGCCTCAGAAGGAGAAAAAGAAAGGGTGCACCTCTATACAGTAGCATGTAGCCATCCGCTGTCAACTATACATCATTCCAATCAGTTGAGCACTGAGAAAATAACGCCTATTCTGTGAATAGTGCTATTGGTCCTGTTAGTTCGCGGTTGGTCGAGAGACGACTAGTTTTTCTTCCTTATTGTTGTTTGAGCTGTTGCTCGTTGCGACGATGCCCGTTGCCACATCAGAATATGTACGTTTAGAGCTCTACCGCTACGGATATTGTATTGCTACAGATTAGAACATGATCGTTTGTTCGTCCGCACAAGGGCCATGCTAGATGGCGACGGCACATCCAAGCGTATGCAGCTGGCGTTGTTGCTCGCGATGCCCTAGATTGCTGCCCATCAAGGTAACTAAGTCCGAGGTAAAGCCATCTCAAGATCAGACATCAGCTTTGTTTAGTTTAGCTGCTATAGAGTAAGGTTATACGTACCTCGCTGGAATGACAATGCAAATGGACTGGTCAGATGCAGAGCTTGGCCCGGCTCCATCTCCTCCAATGTCCTATTGAAGCGCTATACGGGTTACCCTTGGAGAAAATCCTGCACCTGATGCGTCGGAGACCAAGGGTTTTGATTTTTCAGTGTTCTCTCTCGCGGGTTGCTTTTGTGGTATGGAGTCACCGAGCGACGATGGCGGCTGCCATAAACGATTGGGGTACCGGCGGCGTTGTTGCTCTTTCAAGACCTTTGCCCTTACGTATTATGCTTGAAAACTACGATAACCTAGCTTACTCTTACTCCAACTCTTACTCCGAGTACGTTGTCACCCAAAACGTGGTTATGGTTCGAAGAGGAGTCATGGTTTGAGGTGGAACGCTCTCCGTTACGATATTGACGATATTTGGCAGACATCGGCTTTGGCCCCCCTCACCCGGTATTAGCGGCTACACTGATTAAATATGTAGTACTTGCAGTTTGCCAGATGAGCAGTATGTTCATGTAATCTACGGAGGTGTGCTTCACGTACAAGTACATAGGAGAGTTTCATAGTTGGAAATGGGAAGATTCTATTGAATGGATATCTTGAGGTGATGTGCTGTCAGAGTGCCGGTCACCCCGCTGGAAACATACTTGCTATGTTATGTTTTGGTTCTGGGTTGATTCCGATGGGATACGCCCGCCGTGTCAGTCTAGTTTTTGTCACCTTCTTGCCAATCATGACTTATATGTTTTTGTTGTGGTCATGTGGTCGGGTGTACACGACGATACTACTATAATGGATAATAGTACTTCATAATGAACACCTGGGGCTTGTCGTTTATCCGCTGCCACCGCATCCAAGGCCCACCTCATACGTGGGGATACGCCAGCTATGTCAGTCTAGTTTTGGTCACCTTCTGGTCAATCTCATCGAACACGTTTTTGTTGCGTTTATGCACTCGGGTGTACGCGACGATACTATTATACTCTGATGGATAACAGTACTTCATAACGAACACCTGGGACTTCTGATTTTTTCCCGCTGCCACCGCGCATCCAAGGCCCACAATGAGGTGGGCCTTGGATGCGCGGTGGCAGCGGAAAAAAACGAGACTCCCAGGTGTTAATTGTGAAGTATTAATTTATCCATTATAGTAGTACAGAGTCGCGTACATCCGAGTACATAAACACAACCAAAACGAAGAGTCAACATTGACTAGAACGTGACCAAAACTAGGCTGACATAGCGGGCGTACAACATCGAAATAAACCCAGAACCAAACATACCATAGCAGGCATGTTTCCAGCGGGGTGATTGACATTCTGACAACACACCACCTCAAGATATAATAGGTCATCCCATTACCGATAACCGCTTCGTTCGAGTAGCAGTAAGACAGGTCCGTGGCGTCCATGCCCCACCACGAAACTCATGTGGGTGGAACTTAGCGCCGAACATTGTCCACGAGGTTCGTTGCTGTCGTTTAAAAGCCTCCTCTAACTCCCTTGGTATCGCTAGCTGTCATCAGAACATCCTCTCTAGCTCTCTTGACGTCGCTCACTGACCGCCACCCCCCCTCTTTTCGTCGTCACTCTTCCTCTGACCCCGATGACATCGGGGACCCCCCCCCATCCGGCACGCCTCCTCCTGCAACTCTCCTGGCACAAGTCGTGGACAATCGAAGCCCCTCTCTTATTTTTGTCGAAACTCCCCCTCTATCCCCCCTTGATATCGCTCGCCGACCGTCAGCATCCTCCCCGCCCCCCCCCTTTTTTCTGTTACATACATCCACCCCCGCCTCGTCCGACACCGACCGTCCCTTATCGGCCATCACCGCCCCGCCACCCCTTTTGTATGTTCCGCCTCCTCCCCCCCTCGAATCGTGTGACGCCCGACAGCGCCTCCTTGGAAAATTCCTCCTAGCAACCGGGTCAGATACCGGAAAAACCCTTCATATTGCTCGCTAACCATTAATTCCCCCCCCCCCCTCCGCCCTCCGCCCCCCCTCCAATGCCATGTGCGTTCGATCAATAGGCGCCAGGCCAAAGGCCAACGGGTGTTGGGTCCGCAGGCGTCGGGTGAATAGGTGTCGGTAAAATAGGATTCTGGTCATTTGTCGTCGAGCCCTTTTGCGGTTTCGTGGGCGGCGAAGAATACAGGAAACTATACGGGTCAATATGCGGGTCAGTACGCGACGCAAATGTGCTGCGCCGCTTTGAATACCGGTAAACCACGACCCAACGATTGCATCGTCGTCGATTTTGCGCACTACGGTAGCTGCTGTGGTTGCTGCACTACTTGCGAGACGGCCGCTTGTTGGGTAATCCGTTGTGTTGCTAACCGGCGGCCGTCCACCCGTCATGTTTTTGTTTTTCGGTGTTTTACAACGCCCACACCCCGGCTGTCCACGGCTTCCCCGCGCGATGCGCGCTGCACTAGAAGTAGCACTTTTCGGCTGTAGCAGGTACTATTTCTGCTCTGCAGGAGCTCCTGCATATACTAACAAACTACCCAATGATGCGTGATACGATACAGGTAGCATTGTTTTGGCTGAAATATTTTCAGAATGAGGGGTCTCCTTATAAACCCAAAGTCGTTGGAACATCACAATCTTGTATTTGGAAGAATTATTTTTGTTTTGTATACCTATTGATAGGCCATGGGCGTTTGTTCGTCAGGTGGCACATTGATATTTTTCCCATTAGAATCGTGTTCTTGGGTGACGTATTTAGAGCCACCAAGGCGAGGCAGACGAGGGAGAAAGTGGATGCGACGCTGCCGTAGCATGTGCGCAATATCGTGAAAAGGCCGGTTGTGTTCCACATTACCTAGGCCATGGGCTTGCTCGTCGGGCTTTTTATCAAGGCCAGTTTGTTTGTGTGAGCTATTGGTGTTGAATAAACAGCCCCCGCAAACATTAGGAGGTTGTACCTGACTCGTGCTACGATGGAGGTAGCACTTTTCGTCTGACATGGCTTCTGAACGATGGGGCTCTCCTTAACCCAAAATCGTCGGAAAACAAAAAAAAAATGGGACATTTTTTTCCTCCATGATTCTCGTTGTATTCCAAGGCCTTGGCATTTTTCATCGGGTAGCAGTTAAAAGAAAATGTAAAATCAGTTTTTTGGAGAGGTTTAAAGCTCCGAAAGTGAGGGACATCAGAAGAAAAGTGGTGTGCATCTGTGTCGTAGCTCGCGTCACGTATCGGGTGCAATGCTGCTGCTGTTGTCTAAAGTATGAAAATGGTATCACACCGTTCATTTTTTCCTACAAGGAAGGAACGTAAATGCGGAGTTTTGACACCCGGGGGCCACCCTGGTGATACAATGAACGAAGGCATGCTTTAAAATGTCTTGTGGACTGTAGACTGGTATAACAGTTTAGCCATGCTTACCACCAGGGTTTTGCTCATGAGTCTTGCGTTTTTATGCTTCCTGCTGATGCAATAATATTTTTTGCTAAACGCTGTTTTTTCAACTTTGACAGCAGCAGCACCGAACATTAAAGGTGCAGGTGGCAGTCCGAAAGGGTTCCGCTGTGGTCGATGCTGTTGCCGTCTTTTCTCACGTATTTATTCCGTTCTGCAGGGCCCATGCTTATCAGCCGCCTGTGCCGGGTGCAGGCCCTGGCTTGCATGCAGTGAGGACCATATGGCAGCTGTAGGGGGGCACTGCGTTTTTCTATTGAGTCTATTGTCCCAGGTTCAGCCCGGGGTCTCCTGGATGGAAGTCAATTTTGGGTGATGTGAAACAACTACCGGTACGATTTCGTTTCCAGCGAGCTTGTGACCAGATGTGCATCATGCAAGCCAACTGCCCAATGCCCTAGTTTACTAGCATTGATTTGAGCTGGTGGCTCTGCAGCATCTCGTCCCAAAACAACCGGCAGTTTCCTTTGGGTGTGCTGCCAAGTCGGGCTTTCATTCGTGATTTCCACACGGACATGTGAGGTGTTCAGCACCAGCGCTAGTGGGTTCGACACTCCCAATGCGGGAGTGGATAATCTACAGCCTCTTATTAGGCAAGCGATGTACAACGCGGAGACATGGTGTGGGTGGACGTAGCATAGACTGCAGCACACATATATACGAAAGCCAGCAAGAGAAGCACCGAGGAGGAGGAGGGTATGAAGTAGTCGAGACCCAACACACCTCAGCCAAGGTTGCCCTAGAACGCCCAGTCGCAACAGCAGTTGTCCTGCCTTTCCCGCTTTGTCTTACGAGCGGCTAATCGCAGCTGTAGTCCCGACATTGCTACGACTAATATCGGTTCCCTAACGATTGACTCTTGCATGCCATGTGACTGTCGATGGTGAGAGCTACGACGACCAGATTTCACTTCTCAAAACGAGCGCATGATGATATACAACAAACGTAGAAGACTGCATTCGGGTGATATACATTATTGTTGGCATTTTTCGGGGAGAATGTTTTGCGCATTCCTTCGGATCCCCCATGGAGCCCCATGAGAGTCCCATGAGAGCCCCACGGGGGCCCCATAGAAGCCCATGCGCTGGCCACGGTAATATATGTGCAACCCACGGGCAACCCATGGGCGACCCATGGGAGAACGTGGGGTTGCACGAAAGGTCATGGGAGCCCATGGAAAACCGATGAAAGCCTACGATGGTGGACGCATGAAACGTCCATGGGAGACCCATGGGATACCAACGGAAGCCCATGGACGCCCCTGGGCTTCCATGAGAGACCCATGGGAGTCCTCGAGAGATCCACGAGCGCCCACCGGAGACCCATTAGCGCCCATGGGAGATCGATGGACGCCCATGGGTCGGCCACGGTAACCCATGGGTGACCCATGGGTGGCCCATGTACACCAATGTACGCCCGTGGGAGACCGATGGGATTCCACAGAAGTCCATTGAAACTCATGGGAGTTCCATAGGAACCCATGGGTGGAGACCCATGAGAGATTCATGGGGTATCCATGGGAGATCCGTGGCAGCCCATGGACGCCCATGCAGGCCCATGGGGGCGCATGAAAACCCATATGAGCCCATAGGAGACCCATGGATCACCCATGGGTGACCCATGGACGCCCATTGACGCCTACAGAAGACACGTGGGAGATCCATGGAAGCCCGTAGGAGACCCACGTGTGACACATGGACGCCCACGTAACGCCAATGGGAGACCCATGGCATTCCAGGAAAGTCCACGGAGGCCCATCAGAAACCTACGGGGGGCCATGGGCGGTAGACTAGTGGAACGTTCATGGGTCACCCATACGCGACCCATGAAAGCCCATGGACGCCCATGGACGCCCATGGGAGACCTATGGAAACCCATGGAAGCCAAAGGGTCGCTTGTGGGTCTTTTGCGGTTCGCCCATTGGTTTATCGTGGGCTGCCATTAACTCACGTGGAATTCCAAGGGCCTCCCATGCCCGTCCATTGGTCTCATGCGGGATTCCATGGGTCTCTCATGAGCTCCCACCGGCCTTCATGGGACTTCCGCGGGCTGGCGTCCACAGGTCTCCTGTGGGCTCCCATGAGCGCCCATGTGTCTCCCGCGAACTTCCATGGGCCTCTCGTGGGCTCCAATGGGCGTCCATGGGTCTCTCGTGAGCTTCCAATGGGCGTCCATGGGTCTCCCGTGGGCTCCCATGGATGTCCATGGGTCTCTCGTGGGCTCTCATTGCCGCGCAAGGGCCTCCCGTGGGATTACATGGGTGCCCATGGGTATCTTTCGGGTTCCCAGTACGGTCCATAGGTTTCCCGTGGGGTCTATGCACTCCAAACCATGGGCTCCGGGGGGCTTACATGGGTCTCCACCGGGCGTTCATGGGCGTCCATGGGAACCAATGGGCGTCCATGTGCTCCCATGTGCTCCCATGTACTCCCATGTGCTCCCATGTGCTCCCATGGGCATCCATGGGTCTATCTCGAGCGCTCATGGGTGTCCATGGGTCTCCCGTTGACGTGCATGGGTCTCCCGTCGACGTGCATGGGTCTCCGGTCGATGTCTATGGGCTCCCGTGGGTCTCCCATGGGCTCCCGTGGGCTTCAATCGTTATCCCATTGGTATCCATCGGTCTCGTATGCGCATCCACGGGAATTCGTGAGCTTCCATGGGCTCTCATGGAATGCCCATGGATCTCCCGTCAGCTCTCGAGCGGTTTGGTCTCCTGCGGGCAGCCACGGGCCTCTCGTTAGCTCTATGAATAGTGGGATCCCATGGGCCTCCACAGGCTACCATTGGGGTCCATGGGTCTCCCATTGGCGGCTATGGGCCTCCTATGAGCGTCAATGGACGCCCGTCCGTCTCCCATGGGCTTCCCGTGGTTTCCGTGGGTCTCCCATGGGCGTACGTTGGCTTGCATGGGCTCCCACAGGTCTCCGTCGGGCGCTCATGGGCGTCCATGGGTCTCCCGTAGACGTCCATGAGCTCCCGTGGCTCTGCCATGGGCTCTCGTGGGCTTCCATTGGTCTCCCGTGGTATCCACGGATCTCGTATGGGCGTCGATGGGCATTCGTGGGCTTCCATGGGCTCCCGTGGGATGCCCATGGATCCCCCGTGGGCTCCAGCACGATTAGGTCTCCCGTGGGTGCTCATGGGTCTCCTGTTACCTCCCATGGGCTTCCATGGGTGTTCATGGGCTCCCATGAGCGTCCATGAGTCTCCCGTGGGCGTCCATGGACTCCCGTGGGTCTGTAAAAGGCTCCCGTGGGCTTCTGTGGCTCTCCCGTGGGCGTCCATTGGTCTCTCACATGTTTTCATAGGCATCCATGGGTCCTCACACCGGCGTCCATGGGTCTCCCACGGGCTCCCTTGGGCGTCCATAAGTCTCTCGTGGGCGCCCATAGGCCTTTAATGGGCTCTCATGGACTTCCGTTGGTCTCCCATGGCCTCCGATCTACGTTGATGGGTCTTCCATAAGCTCTCATGGACATTTCTGCATCTCTAATAGGCTCCTGTGGGCGTCTCCCGTGGTCTCCCGTGGTTTCCATTGGGTCTTCCGTGGTCGTCCATAAGTTCCCTATGAACAGCCACGGGTATGATATAGGCTCCCATTGGCGGCCAATCGACCCTCCGTGAGTCTTCCGTGGGTCTCCCATGGGTCACCTAGGGGAAACGCCACGGGAGACCCATAGGTCACGAAGCAGCGTGCGAAAAATGGTGTTATTTTTTTTTAATATTTAGCATATTTGGTACGGATCTGGGATGCCGATTGAACCCAGCATACGCCGAACTGGGATCGGAATCCCCGCCGCCAAACTGGTGAGGCGGCGTTCCCGGCAATAGAGTAGACCACAACATATTGCGTGCTCGTTGGCGTTCCGTTGATCAAGGCCTGCACTCACTGGATGCTTCACGCTGTCGCGCCACCCAATATCAGTCACTAGGTGCAACTTTGTTCGGACACGCTATTCATGTTCGGAGCAAAAATATAGAGAAGGTTGTTCCATTTGCGTGTAATAGATCACAACCAGGCCTAAGCCATTATATGTGGCACAGCGGACGTAAAATAGTCACCATTTGTTGCGGAGTTAAGCTTGGCTATCTCGCGGCTAGTCGTGCAGTGGCTGAATTCGCTTTTTGTGCGGTCGATTCATGATACATACGCGTGTTGTAGCACGGTGGGTTGGAAAGCACTGATGAGTGCAGTCTCGCTTCTCAAAGCTCGCACTATTCAGTTATTGGGCAACAGTGCTGTAAAATGACATACAACATTAAGGTATTTTGTCCGCATGCATACTCTCCGATAAGTACCACCATGGCGGCGTTTATCCGTCATTTTCGTTTTGTTTTCCCGACGATCCTTGAGGTTGACACCCCCGAGAACATATCGCGCACGTTCATCCCTTCTCAAACAATCCGCCCACCTCAAAGAATGCATGGGGTGGCACATGGCCAAGCGTGAAGAGTCTTCGAACGTAGCAAGTTTTACGACATATTGGGCTGAAGAAATGCGGTCTTAGACCTGTTGTGTCTCTTGGTAAGCAGCACGGTTATCGCTGAACAAGAGATCGGCGTCTTTAGTAGCCCAAAGATGGGATACATTCTCGTGATTGAGGGGGGGGGGGCTAGCCCAAAACGCAGTTAACCAGGGCCCTTTAAAAACGTTTCATGTACAGCAACACGCCCCTCTGACAGGGATCTCTCGAATATCGTTGTACAGTACCAACACCAAAGGTCGGTACACACGTACGTCGTTTAGAGATCTGTCGCTCGAGATCAATCATCGATCCCCTGTTGAGAGGGTGTGCGGGTATGCTTCCAGCAAGTGTTACCGTGTGCAATCACACCGTTGTGCACAAGAATTCAGTCCACCGACCGAGCAGTTCCGAAACAATTGTTTTATCACTTCTTAACCTTTTTGGTTTTGTTCCCACCCCCCCTTTTTCCACTGCAGCTCTAACATGCTGCGGAAAGCAAGAACATAACAAGGGGACACAACAGGCAGCAGCTTTCAAAGGGCCTGGTATTCTATCTACACCACCTGATGTGTCAGAGGCAACATCTTGTCGATACACACCCGTAGCGAAAACTTGAACACTTGAAAAGAGGCGAACGAAAATCTAAACAACGTCCTCAAATCCTTGTCCTGCACCTCGACAATGCGGGCGCGTAAAATTCCGCCGCCCGTCCCCCCCTCCCCCATTTTGGCTTTTGGCGCTGGAGTTGAATCACGTTGCTGATACAGACTGAGTCCAAACTTCAGCGATGTTCCACTCATGAACAGCTTAAATCAATACAACACTGGACGTCAGTGGCGCGGGAATTCGCCGTTATGGAATGCCCTGTTTCACGTCCAACACATACATGGTACTCTCTGGATCGATATCGTGTAGCCACTCGTATGCTTGGCGGCCGTCGTGGAATTGGCCGAGAGACTCGACCCTCTTCCTTGTGGTACGCCAAGGGGGCTCACCCAGGTTGCAGGACACAAGGTGCACCAATTCGTCTCCGACGGGCGGGTCCTTTCTCACTCGACGAGTTCTCTAGCAGAGGTACTCTCCTCCCCAAAAAGCCGACAAGGGAAAGCAAAAAAGTGCTACCAAACTGAAGATTCCAACAGCCTACGTTCTACAACGAACACAGGCACCGGGCAAAAACGAGTAAAATTTCGACGATTTTGGCTCAAGGTGCCACGTCAATCAGAAAACGGTTCAGCGAAAAAAGAGCTACCGATATCGCGGCACGCGTCACTGGGGGGTTCGGCCGACGAAGACTTGTACTTTGGTGATGTATATGGAGTACATTGATAGTTCAGGGAGAGGTCCCTCTTCCTGATCAACGTCTGTAAGAGCCTCACCACAAGCATCAATCACTGCCGTGGCCCGAACCCCTACTCTCTGTCTTTTGGCGGGGCATGTAAGGATCGCAGCATTTTTTTCACCAGGGGGCCCCCTGTATTTAGCCGGCTTGCACCACTATGGAGTTTTGTCTTGGTAATGTGGTACCGTTCATACACAACACCAAAAAAAAATTAAAATCTGCACGTCGACCTAGTGCGATCGACTTAACGAGCAGTCTCGCATATTACATGTGTGTGCAGTACCCACACACCATCTGGTCGAGCTCAAAGCGGGCGTGTGCTTGGGTTGTCTTCCTACAGAACGATCCCCTACGACCAAGAGGGCCGGGCCGATTACCCTTCCTTCCGACAGACAGGAGCCCTTTGCTCATAAGCGACCCGACAAAAGATATGCTGCACACATCGTACATAGAAATACGCGCCAGAGCGTTCCTCGTATAACGTACTGGGTACAAAAATCAACAGAATCGACAACCACAAAACACGGGAGACCGGATGAGTAAACATAAAGCACAGCAATTTCAGGCACACAACGCAAAATATCAAAATCCCCCAATTGCCGCCAGCAGCATCATTAGCCGCAGCCATTGGTTCCACATCTCCATCATTCCGAGTTGTATACAGTATTCCTCATCGACTGGGAATCAGTCCTTGCTTTATTCCATCTGCCTGCCGCGGCCGTCGATGCTGGTGTCCGCACCGTTGCCGCCCCCCCCCCCCCTCCCCCCCACCCCTGCCCACTGTGCCCATCGCCGCTTCTTACAACCGCCGATAAACGAACATGTACAAGGCGTAGACGACGAAAAATATCAAGAGCTGGGCGAAAAGAGCGAGTACGACGCGCGAGACACAAAGAAAGAATGCGGAGTAGAAGGCGGGAGGCGGGGCAAAATGGGGCACGTGAGCCAAAATTTTGATCGGGTTGAGCGTACGTTTTCTATCAAACTCGATCTCACAGGTGTGATTCGAGCGAGGAGGCTCGGGACGCTTTGGTACACACTCATGCTGTGGTCGCATGCGTCTGCGAGCGAGCGAGTTCTCCCCAAGTCGTGTACGATGTACAGACCATAGGTGCTGCTGATTTTTTCCCCGCGCACAATCGTACTACATACGCTGTGTATGAAAATAGTGCCTGTTGTGTCAAGTACAAGATTGCGGCATAGCTGGTGCTGCTCCAGGGTTCGAATCTTGGCCGGTGTGTTGATTACGCGGATCATTTTCCCGAGTCTTTTTCGGTCGACGAAAGTCGGAAAGCGCGAGATGGAACATACACTCCCACGAACATCAACGAGCATAGGAAAAGCTGAACACGACACACGAGTCATTCTACGACCCCCCCCCCCCCCCCCCCAACTTTTCATTAACGGAATCGCCGGTTTTGAAATCAGGTCCAGGTCGTACCTCCTGAAATACGATGCCCTTGCCACCCCGAGGTCGATAGTCCATTGCAAACAAGAAAATATATATGGAGACCTTGATTTAATAGCACCCTTACGCATGTCGAGCAGCCAGAAAATATATATGGAGACCTTGATTTAGTAGCAACCTTACGAATGTCGAGCAGCCAAGAAACGTTTGGTTGAAGAAAAAATCGCTGGATTTTTTTTTGGGGGGGCTATCGTAGAGAATCAGCCACACAATGTATATAGGACGTAATGATGCAAACAGGCAGTACCATCCCCCAAAGACTACAGTAGGGGGGGCATACCTACCGCCATTTCACAACCGATTTTTCATCACTCGAGCGAGCCGATCTGCGCCCCCCCCCCCCCCGCCCCCCTGTGGCGGCAATGCATATATCGCGACACCAAACCCAACATAATTTAGCCCCCTCCTCACTTTTACTCTCCATCTAAACTGTTAAGATGCTATATTTACGCTCAGCGACCTTCTACACAAGCCGTGGTCACAGGTGTCTTCCCTTCCCGCTGCATTTCATTTTTAACGCGCATAGGGTTGAGCGATTTATCAATTTTCAGCTTTTAGCGCTCAGTCCCGATTTCGTCGAAAGTTTGCTCCCTCACGCTCTCACGCTTTCCGCTAATCGATGTTTGCGCGAGAAAAAGTCCCTACCAGCGCAACTGTGCACTCTGTGAGACTTTTATCCCACCATCTTAAAGTTAGTAGCGACGATACTAACCTGCTACTCTGCTGGAGGGACCGCGGTCACAAATGCCTGGGATTGTGGATAAATGCGGAGTAGCCATCATACGAAGTCACTCGCATGCGTGGCCTCGGGCCTCTGACTGTAGAGATCCTAAACGTGACCCACTGCCCTACCGTATTCGTCATCCCCAAGACAGCTGACACAACGGGGGACATAGGTTTTACGAACGGCAAAGACCTCGAGACACGGGTGTTGGTCGGCATCAATCCAACGGCCCGATCCCAAGTTGTGCGCTTCGCTTGTGCTATACTCCTTCACATGTTCACCATCGCCCTCTCTGTGCAGCCCAGCGGCACGCGTGTCGGCGAGAGTCGGTTTAACCCATTTAGAGCCCCCGAACCCCTCTCTATACTAAATCCAAGTAATTTTGTCCCCAAAAACGGGTTTCCAGTTGTAAAGGGGTTAACGGAGCACGTGGACGATCCCGTGGGGGTGACAAGTATTGTCGCCCTTTTAGACAACCTTATGGGGGGGTTGTACCATTTTTTGTGTAATGCCATACCTACATGAAGGGAAGCACCATGAGGGGGGATGGGGGTGTAACATCATTTTATGCACAACCGTGTAGAGTTGAGTGACGATTGACCCTACAATGTCGCGATGGAGCGTAAACTTACGGTTTTCATTGACCAGGCAGATATTGCTTGCACCAAGAGCGAAGCCACCCGACGAAACGCTGCGAATTGCTAGGCGAGTTGGATGAAGGGAGAGCTGCATCCTTCTAAGAACCACTGGTGAGGTGGGCTTCCGCGCACGTTGAAGATAGTGGGTACTTTCTTGCATACCGATGACAGCTACGAATGAATGGTTTTGTTTTGTTGTGTGGCGACCGTCAGAGACAAAAATGTGGGCATTATACAACTTGCTCTTGGGTGCCTTACCATATGCACACTACGTGATATCCCCCTCCTTGCGTGGAGTTACGGTTCTCCACTCCCCACAACGTGATCTAACTCGACAACCATCTTGGAAGCCGGAAAAACGTAAAACGAGGTAAGACAACGGCGATGCTCTTGAGGTCTAGCTGGCACAGTGAAAGGCGTGTTTTACTGTGTAGTTGTCAACCGTCGCCGGTCCCAGTGTAGCGCAGCAGGAACAGCAGCAGCGCGGGGGGGGGGATGCCGGGGGGGGGGGGGCGTTTTCATTTGTTGCTTGCCTTAGTCATTTGACCATTGACCACGCATCCCTTTCGAGACGGAGGCACCGTTCCTGCTCCCAATACTTGTAGAGACACCTCCAACATTTACTCTTCTCATAGAAACTGGTGGCGTATCCTATGGCCGTCCTGCTTCGCCGTCTGCGGCCACCATCGACCTCCTAGGATAGCCATCGTTTTCTCGATATTTTGTTAGTCTACCAAACTTTTCCATGTTACATAAGTCTAACTTCCTCATCTCCTCTAAAGCATCTCATTCCTCCTTGTGTAATTCACATTCTCCTACTATGTGAATCATACCCTGCCACATGGGCACATATTTGCAGCCACTTCCTCCTCCCGACTATTGGTATATCTCTTTCGTCTTTCTGGTAGTTCCAGGTCCCCTACACGAAATCGCAGCTTCAGCTTTTTCGCGCAGTCCATTGGGCCGTGCAGATACGTTTACATTCCAATATATTCCCTCAACCCCCCGTATAGTCTATGTCTAAGTGCTTCTCTTCTTTCACCTTACTTCTTAGCGCTTGCCTTCCCTTTCTTCGATTCTTTCGCTTCTGTCTTGTACCCGCCAGAGTTCTCCGTAGACAGTACCTCATCTTAGTTTTCCCTATATCCTTCCATATTTTATCCCCCATAGACTGTAGCATTTTCTACCATGGCTGGCAATCTCTTTTTTGGCACATTCTTTATAATATGTTGCCATTTCAACTTTCTCACGTCTCCATTAGTTTTATAATTCGGGGGGGGGGGGGAGAAAAGGAACATACGAGGACCGCGGCCGAACACCCAGAAGGCCGTTTAGGGTGTAACTTCCTTGTGTTCCTTTTGAGAGAAATCTAATAATACCTCGTCGTTGGACGAGACGTCCCCGTTTCGAGTTGTTATTATATTTCGGTCGAGAAACGTAAATAAACACGCAAGTCCGCTGAGCGTAGACATATCCAACGGGCAGGTCTTCCGAGACAGTTCCGAGCACGTTTGGGGCATAGCAATCACGCAAAGCTCTCACAGAACGAACGTACAACATACACCAATCCACACAATTCGTATTTTTCATGTTCAGACAAGTGTGACCCAGAGAGCCTCAACTATTGGCGATATGTGCCGTAAGGGTGTCGTGATAAGTTTACCAGCTGAGTTTCTCCCAGGCAGTTTACGAAGCGGAGTTTATCTGTGTCATCTTGGGGGGGGGGGCAGCTTGTAGGCTGAACCGCAACCTTCGCAGATGTGGTGAAATGATGATGATGCCTTAACACCAACTGTGTTGCTTGTCGTCGGGCCTCGAAGAGAAGATGGCCGCGAAAGAGTGTGCGTGGAGCACGTTTGTGTCAGCTCGAAACAAAAAATGAAACGATAGAACACGGAAAGTCGACATGCAGCAAATCTGACACCTCGCTGCCCTCGTTCCTCGGCTTTGGATTCGATTTTCCCGCAGCTCTAACTTTGAATTTTTCATTTGCGAAAGGCATCTGATTGTGACAAACTACCTGCAAAAAAATCGGAATATATATGGCGTACCTCACTGCTGGTATGATATTGCCATAACACCTTGTGCCCTTTATTCCTACTCGCTACGGGCGACTGTGTTACTGATCAGCGATTTGAGAAGCTGCTGGCGACTGCTGAGCTATTGGTGGCAAGGGAATTACCTTGAACACGACCCTTCGACGGAGGCGACGTAGCAAAACTAGATACATCCAACTAACTATCAAGCCGGACCTGTGCTCGATACCTACTGCAAATGACGTTAACCTATGACCGCACGTTGTCTTGTCAAAGCGCTCTAACGCCGGTAACTTTATTCTTCAATGCGTTTGACCCACTTATCTTCGTGTTTACGAAGTGAATCAATCGCTATGTCGCTGCAAAGGTTCACGACGCCTTGGCTGAGTCAAAATCAACACCAACCCTTCCTGTGCGTTGCTTCGAAGAACGATTCATCCATCTACAACACGAATCCTAAGACGTATACAAGGTACCCTGGCAAAGAAAAGGCTTCTTGTTATCATGGCAGATTTGAAGCATGGACTATAATAGTGTAAAACCTGAACAGCCCAATACACAGAACGTTGGAACCCGCGTGGGTTTCACTATACATCACTATACAGACATGCCGCGCGTACTTCGTAGACAAGGTAAATATTTTGGAAACGTACATTCGGAATGCACGCCACCAAGTGCATATGCTCAATAACGAGCAACCAAAGACAAAAAAATGAAGACTAATGCAATATTTCAGTGATCGGTATCTTGGATGTAAAATCAAAAGTAAGCAACCGGCTTACTGTCGTGGCCGACCACATCCCCAGCCGTCCCGTACTAAGGTGTCGTGTGGCTACCATTAATAAACACCTAATAAACAAATGTTGCACAAATACTGTAGTCTAGACCAATAGCCGAACAACGTTTCTGCCGCTACCCCGCACAAGAACGACGCGTGTTGCTGCGTACTACGGTGCGAATACACCTAAAGTTGCGTTAAACGAGTTCCACCTCGGGCGATGCAGTCGTCTCTCCAAGCGACCCAGATGTTGGTTTTCAGCGGCCCCAGAAGTGAAGCGCTTCGTCTAGTCCCAGACGACGATGCCCCAGCAACCCGAGGATCATTTTCCGGCAGTGCTAACCATGAAAATGATGTTTAGCGACCCCAGCAGCTCTAGTCTAGTGGTTGGCGATACTTTTTAACGATCCCAGGAGCGTAGTTCCAGAAGCTCAAAGTGATAGATGATATGGAAATTACAACAAACGTTCTCCGCTGGCAATCCCAATGAATCATACTCTGCGGCTAAATAATCCCGACGAATAACTCTCATGAAAGCATTTTTTTCCTGTTGTTGTGTTGCCTCGGTAGGCCTGCCGGTCCAAGGGAACACATCTAACTGTTGTAACGATTCCAGAAGGTCCCGTGTCTAGCGAGCTTAACTTTATTATTGCAATGATTCCGCGAATCTTCGAGTTCCGGTTGCAAATTTACGTCATGAGGTAGCTCTTGGCGTTGATGCCGGGCGGTGCCTGTAAGTAGTGCGCATGGTGTTGACACGCGCCCCTTCACGATCTCAATGATCCTAGTCCGCATCGAAGTCGGCTGGCCGAGTGCTATCCCGTTAGACTAACCGTGTATAGTACCACCGTGTGGCCAAACGTCGCTCTTGTCGAGTTCAGCATAGGTGCACGAGCAGATCCTCTCGTACGTACATGCAGCCGTTTTAACTCCAGAACCAGCAGCAGCACCACGTCGGGAGTAGCGGTGTCGAACAAGCTGCCATCTCAACACGTGCTCGAATAAATTAATTAAGCGAGAGTATGTACTCATCGCGGCCGCCCGTTCCGTGCAAGAACAGAATACTTGAACCAGGCTGACGAATTTATAGCTGCAGCTTCTCCTTCCAGCTATAGCTGAGATCGTGGTAGCCCCGTGTTCGTACCAAACGTGCCTGGTAACTTATCTTATCGTTCGCCAAGAGCCAGAAGGTCCAGGTGATTCCAGCTCTGTAGAGCGGAAAAAGCAGCAGCTCGGGGTCCTCTGAAGTACTCGTATCCTAGATGTCCCGCAAGACCCGTGTTTTGATAAATCGAGGCTCATCACCTATGCGTGTTACAATGCCTGGGTGGCGTGATACGTAGACCTGCTGAGTTGGAGTTGCTTCAGACAGCATATCAAGCAGACGTGTAGGCATTTTCAGTCGGGGTCAGCTTGCCGCTTGTACAACCTGCAGGCTCCGCGGATCTGATGAAATAATGGTGCTCAAGGGCAGCTATACTACACGTTTTAATTATCAGTCGCCTCCAGGAAAAGTCAATGGAGTGAAGAAATAGCGAGGAACACGTGACAAAGCGTGCATGGAGCACGGTTGCGTTAATTCGAGAAACACCACAACAAGAACACCCTCCTACAACAAGCAAACCCGGCGACTCGTGATCCTCGTTAGACGGTTTGAGGTGGCCCGTTTCCCGAGGTTCTGGTCTGAACTGTTCCCTTATAAATACATGTATGTGCCGATCATCTACTACGGTGCATCCGAAAATGACACATCACGATGCTGGTACTGCCGTGACACTTTGACGCTGTGCTATTTTACGGTGTGGCAAACTCGATACAGGCGACTATGTCACCAATCGGCATCGTGGGGGCTCCTAGCTACTGCTGGGTAGCAACGTGGCTATCTTTATAGTGAATTTGGCCCACCATCCAATCTAAGAACTCGAAATGAGGGATCCTACCCATCCATCTACGTGGTATATCGGTATACCTGGTTTATCGCTTGTATCTACGGTGGATTGTATCATACCAGCGCACTGCACTGGAGAAACTACGGTAGATTGCATCCCAGGCGAGAGACACCCCTTTGCCCCATTTTTGACTTTCCGTTGAGGGGGAGAGTGCTAAATAGGGCTGGGTAGCCCATACGTCTTCACCGTTACAATGCAAACAATAGTTGCTGCTAGCAGTAGCAGCGGTGGGCAGCACGGCTCCTGTGTTGAGGATAACCTTTTTGAATGGCTTCTACTTCGAACAAGCCCATCTTAGGTAAAGCGCAGTCGAACATGAAAATAGGTGTTGACGGTTTCAACTGAAACGAAACCTTCCGGAATCGGCGTGTGGCATGAATGTGGTGAGGATCCCCGTATTAGTTCTGGACGCTGTGGCACAGGACGGCAGTCCACTAAAGTGTCACTGCTCACAGCACCCGTGTAGATTCTAGCCAGACTATGGTTCTCATTATTTTCTCGGCCTACCACTGGCAAATGTTTGTTATTGGTACTGCATTGTGTTTTTTCATGGTATCATTTATTCGCGCGCACTATCCATATGATAGCCATCCGTGGGTGGTGTTGTTTCTGTTGTAACGATTTGCGTATCGACACTACTACTGTGTTGTTATCATGATATTTCGTGGCGAGAGACATGAAGTAGTATTGATCTTACCGTGCTATCTAGGGTGTGGTAAGGTATTAGTGGGGTATTGGTCCGTTTGACAACTTGAAAAAAGGTTAACCAATAGCTTACCCAAACTCAGCCTTACAACACTCTCCCCCCCTGAAACGGCGGGATACCAGGTCGGCCGGATATACTGGCGGATCTGTCAGTGTCCAAGCGGTTTCATTTCCTGGGGATACCGTGGAGAGTGTCTTTCAAGTTCGACGTGGAGAAGCCTGAAAAAGTTTGTTTTGGTGGATGTGGGGCTCGAAACCACGACCCAGAAAACCCATGTTCTGTCGAGGACTCCTTTTGTTACCGTATTGGTGGGGTATTGGTCACATGCAAAAGGTTAAGCAATAGCTTACCCAAACTAAGCCTTATAACAGATGCTCCTTTTTATGATGTCATCTACAGTATTGATGTTATGTACAGTACTGATGCTATGGCTGCTCTTTGTTACAGTACCTGTCGTGTGATGATGAACGTATGGTTTTTGCACCATTACTGTTGATGGTGGTTTGTTGTTTTACGTATTTAGTACATTGTTGTGTACTTAGACCTATGGTATAATATTAATGACAAGATCTGGCTATTTTGGCAGGATGTACGTATCGTTGCTGCCAACCAATATTATTGATCCTTTGGTAATACTTTGATATTGCATGTCATATATGATTATAATACTACTGACGCAGATGAGTATCGACGTTTCTTTGAATTGACCGAACTCACCGCTTATGTATTTCAAACATTTCTTGAAAGTGTGTGCATGCGATTTCTTCTAAGTACGATGCGCATCTGCATCCGACAGAGAGTCCATCAGGCTTCGATCAAATATCGTTTGAGTGGTTTGCTTGAGTACTGTAAAGTGTTTGACTCCGGATCATACAACGCCGTTATCGTTAGGCGACTCACCGTTTTTCACGTAACGATTGAAAGTGGTACGTAGAAACATCAAATTGCTTCTCCCTGCAGAATTGCGCGTGCTTCAGTGGTGGCCCCCAAATATCGATACAGCCACAAGCCGAACCGCGAGTTAGGGGCCTACATTTGGACTAGAGATTCTGAATATTTACAGTGTGATGATGTTTATTGTTGTGCTTGACTCGTTTTGCTATGTACGCGAAAACGAGGCACGTATCGAATGGGGGAGGTTCTGTTTTGATGTAGACGTTCAACAACCTGCTTGCCTTCTTAAAAAGCAGTAATATCACAACGTGTGATTTGAACGAGCCCTTGATGCGTTTCGATCGATGTCTTATGTTTCAGAGTAATTTGTAGTATACACATGCATTCTATTGCATTAACAAGCTTGCCAGTGAAAGGGACTATCGGTTTCAACGACCCTGCCGAAGCTATGATTTAAGAGTTGACTCCACGGTGAATGTTTTGGGTTTCGAGAGCACTTGTTTGCGGCATCGCAGCTGAATACGCGACATCCATTGAGAGGGAGTGTTAAGAAATAGGTGACATCAGCCTATTGTCATATTCAATGTTCAGTGGCGAATGTACAACTCCGTGTTATCACTTGCTGCAGTGGCACAGCAGTAGCACGTAGCCTACAGAGTTGCTCGTCGGTGTGGCAATGCCATCTAATTCTCGTTCCGTACTCGTAGTTTGCGTTCTAGAATGAGGGTTCTCGGCAGATCGTGTTTCGGGACTATTCGAGGGTTTTCTGACAGTCCCGTAACTGTCTATAGGCTTATGCAGCATGGCAAACATCTAGACGTCGGTCGAATATGATTTTGGAACCTAGCGGCTCTTACGACGTCGAGGAAGCAGGTGCAGGATACACTTGATAAACTGATGCATTTCCTTCCACAGCTGTCAGATTTCGTCCCCCCCCAAAACGGGTTTTAGAGTTTGCGCGCACAGACTGAATAGCAACACCCTGTTGACCCTGCTGAGCTACACTTTAGTTCCAACGGGAGTCGCCGACCTATACCCTTAATGAGGACACACAATCCGTGACCGATTCTACAATAATAATTAATAGCCCCCCCCAAAACCACCGATTTTCATTCAAGAACGTTTCGTGGCTGCTCGATACGAGGAAGGATGTGCTATGAAAAGTATATTTTCACATGTTTTTTTTTCTTTTTTGTATAATAACTAATTTTGAAGGACGTCAGCCGTGAGTTTGACGAATTTCAGGTCAATACTGATCTTTGCAAGCTGCGTTGTTTGTACTCGTAATATACTAAATGAGTGAGTTTTGATTGGGAGGTGCCCTATTTTTTGTCCACTACAATGGTAAGTATTGGTATTAATACTTTGGGGGGGGAATTTTGAGCTAGCTGCTAGGTAAAACATGGCATCTATTTTATAAATGTATTACTGTAGTTTCCACTATACTGCTTTATCATATGTATGGTAGGCGGTTTATTTTGTTTTTCGCCCCCCGGGGGGCTTTAATATCGGGAAGAGTACAAATACAGAATATTAGAAGTTATCTATATGTTGCTCTTAATACAGCATTCAAGAATTAAATTCATCTACTCCCACTCCCAAAAAGATTTAAAACTCTAAAGGACACGAACCCACGGTTCCAAATTTATACGCTGTCACTCTGATATTTAAAAATATGTATATATTTTCAGGACATCAGGTGTGAGTTCGACGAATTTTGAATCTGTTTGCTGATACTTGTACTATGCTATGTGGGTGAAATGTTTTGGGGAGAGGTTCTTTTCTTTACAAACAAATGTTTTTCCTCCGCTACATTGATTGGTGTTAGTATTAATTCTTACTTTAGATGGGGAATTTTGAAGTAATCTATCATGTGTCGTTGTGGTTGTGGTTGTGGTTGTGGTTGTGGTTGTGGTTGTGGTTGTGGTTGTGGTTGTGGTTGTGGTTGTGGTTGTGGTTGTTGTTGTTGTTGTTGTTGTTGTTGTTGTTGTTGTTGTTGTTGTTGTTGTTGTTGTTGTTGTTGTTGTTGTTGTTGTTATTATTATTATTATTATTGTTTTTTCACTATAATGACGGGCTATATCGGGAGTATGAAGACCGTAGTAGTGATCTGTTAAATATCATGTAAAAGTTTTGCCCTAAAAGTTATAAATTAAATACAGTCAGATAAATAAAATTATTATTATTTTTATTATTATTACTATTTTTAATCCTCCGGCGGATGGGGAAAAATAAAGCTTCAGCTCACCACACTTCCACGTATTTTCATACGCGTCGTGTGTCAATTTAACTCAGTTGCTTTCGCAGCCCAACGCTAGCTGGCGCACCCTTAAATAATTAAGCAAAATTAATTATACTATCGCCACAACATTCTTCATGTAAAAGTCTACCCCTAAAAAACGGAAATTGGTGAGCCACGAACCCACGGTTTTGAATTAGTACGTTATCACCCAAACATAAAAAATCAACCCTTGACAAACAAAACAGGAGTCGGTGAGCATAAAGTAATACCTGGAATGCTGTCATCCCAATATTAAATAAAAAATCCAACGGCCCTCCCCCCCCGAAAAAAAAACGGAGTCAGTGAGCCTCGAATTCACGGCTCTAAATTGATACGTTGTCTCCATAAAAAAAAAAAAAAAAAAAAAAAACGGATGTCAGCGCGCGTCAAACCCACGCTTCTAGAGTATTACGCTGGCAAATTAACCAGGGCTTTTCACGGGTCATGACCCGACCCGCGGGTCGGGTCATGGGGGTTTCAAAATCTCGCGGGTCGGGTTGGGTCGGGCCATCACGTTTTAAAATCTCACGGGTCGGGTCGGGTCGGGTCAAGAGGTTTTCAAAATCTCGCGGGTCGGGTCGGGTCGGGTCAAAAGGCTTCAAAATCTCGCGGGTCGGGTCAAAAGGCTTCAAAATCTCGCGGGTCGGGTCGGGTCGGGTCAAGAGGTTTGCAAAATCTTGCGGGTCGGGTCGGGTCATGACCCGCGAGATACGGGTCACTTCGCGGGTCAAGCCATAATGACCCGTGACTTGTTTTGGGCTGACCCGCGGGTCCAACCCGCGGATCTAGCCGGCGGATCCGCCTTTTTCAAACTTACAGGTGAGAGCCACGTTGAGGCCGTGTAGGCGCCCCGCGGGTCAGGCCCGCGGGTCCGCCAATAAAATACAAACATTTCGGCTTCCTGCCTCCCTCGTGTCGATGCTCCGATCATATGTCATCACAGCGTGCAGAACAATCACCAGGCAGTACCCCTAGCTACTCGTAACAAGGCATACAGCAGTGTGACGCGAATCCCGTACCTACTGAAGCCGTAACAGCAGTAATAATACGGTCATACCAGTACGAAAAGTGACCAAACGTAAAAAGGCAAGGAAGGGCAGTCGTCGTCGAAGCAGCAGCAGCAGCAGCAGCACTGGCAGCAGCAAGTACCAGCAGCAGACCCCGGATTCTCGCGGATCGCAGCCCCTGCTGACAGACCCACCGCCCCAGTTGTGGGCTTGCTGCCGGAGGCGGCTCAGCTAGGCTGCTTGCCGGGGCTGGAGACTGCACAGATAGAAGATAGATACAGCAGTGTAGTAGTAGTAGTAGTAGTAGTAGTAGTAGTAGTAGTAGTAGTAGTAGCTAGCTAGCTTGAGAATAATCATACCAGTACAAAATAAATGTGACCAAACGTAAAAAAGAAAGAAGAAGAGCAGCCGTTGTCGAAGCAGCAGCGGCAGCAAGCAGCAGCAGCAGCAGCAGCAGCAGCAGCAAGCAGCAGCAGCAGCAGCACAGCAGCAGCAGCACCCTGGCAGCAGCAAGCACCAGCAGCAGCAGACAACGCATCCTCGCGGATCGCACCCCCTGCTGACAGATCCACCGCCCCAGTTGTGGGCTTGCTGCCGGAGGCGGCTCAGCTAGGCTGCTTGCCGGGGCCGGAGATTGCACTTAAAGTCTTGTAAATTATAACTAGCTCGCTCGTCGGGTCGCTCGTCGGGTCGACCCGGTGGTCTAACGGTACGGGCATGTCCATGCATGTGGGTTGCGGTTTCTTTCCTATTCCTCGCGCGCACACCACATGACATAATCATCAGCTGCAAACAATGCCGGTAAAAAACGCAGAGAACACGACATACTGGGAAAAGTACGAGGGACTAAGGACCAACCAACCGACCGAGGTATACATGCTTTGACCCGTGACTTTTTGACTTTGACCCGTGAGAAATGTCACGGGTCAAGTTCACGTGACCCGCCAGACGACCCGAATCTCGCGGGTCACCCGGATTGTCGCGGGTCGGGTCGGGTCGGGTCAGGACGATTTCAAAATCTCGCGGGTCGGGTCGGGTCGGGTCAAGACATATCGAAAATCTCGCGGGTCGGGTCGGGTCGGGTCGGGTCAAGACGTCTCGAAAATCTCGCGGGTCGGGTCGGGTCGGGTCAAGACGTCTCGAAAATCTCGCGGGTCGAGTCGGGTCAGCTCTGACCCAACCCGACCCGACCCGACCCGCGAGATTTGACCCGACCCGTGAAAAGCCCTGAAATTAACGCATTGACCACAGCTACCATGTACTCGTGTTTGTAAATTATGTTTTCATCAATAGAGTGTTTGCGAAAATACGTTTCTAAAAATTTACTTGCCTTCCGCTAAAAAAAGTGAATTGCCTTCCCACCGAGTTTTTGGTGTGTTTGCGCTAGCGGTAAACAAAATCCTGCAGGCGACGCCTCCGAAATTTAGTAGGGAAACGGGGATGTGCGCGATTGTAATATACGTACGAGTACAGCAGCAGCAGTACGAGTACTCGTAGTATTATAGATATAATTACATTTGTCCTCGAAATTTTTTTAAACCTTATTCACTTGGTTAATGGGACCTGCTTCGCTCTCAGCGCTCCCCCTTGGAACACGCCTGCCTAAACCCCCCTCTCGGAGAACCTTCCCGGCATTCTTCGCGTTCCTTACTTTCTTCGCTTTCTTCGTTTCCTTTTTTCCCGTTTCCCTCTTTATTTTTTTCATTCTGTAACTTTATCCAACGTATGATCTACGATTTTAGGGTGTTTATTTTCGTTTTTACCAACGCATGATCTACGACTCTACGACGCATCTACGGCACAAAGTCGTGAGATGTTGAACTTGACTGCCGGCTTTTTAGTGTTCTACAAGTAGGCACCTACTTTCAGCTCCCTACGCTGGCCACCTGTCGCCGTGGCGCTTCCCCACCACGTTACAACTCGGAGAGCGAGAAGCATGTCGTCTTCAAGCATCTATCGTAGCTCTCCTGCTGAAAAGCCGAAGCCCACCAACCGAAGCCAAGGAGGGGGAGGTGGTGGAGGCTCTGCCGGTGGCGGTGGTACTGCTGCACTGCTGTTCTCCTGTATGTAGTAAAAGTTTGGTCGGTGGGTGGGTGGAGGGTGCACTGCGTCGTCCGTGGTGGGTGGGTGGGCCGTTCTGTACGTGGGAAAGCCGAAGCCCACCAACCAAAGCCAAGGAGGGGGAGGTGGTGGAGGCTCTGCCGGTGGCGGTGGTACTGCTGCACTGCTATTCTCCTGTATGTAGTAAAAGTTTGGTCGGTGGGTGGGTGGAGGGTGCACTGCGTCGTCCGTGGTGGGTGGGTGGGCCGTTCTGTACGTGGGAGTCTTTTTTTCTGTTTCCTGTTTCATACCTGGTAAGAACCAACCAACTAACTGCGCCCCGCGTACCAGGTGTATATTTTGTTCGACGAATTCTATTTATACGTCCCACGCCCATAAATAAACGCCAGTAAGCTAGCAGCTGGTTACGCTGGCCACCTGTCGCCGTGGCGCTTCCCCACCACTTTACAACTCGGAGAGCGAGAAGCATGTCGTCTTCAAGCATCTATCGTAGCTCTCCTGCTGAAAAGCCGAAGACCACCAACCAAAGCCAAGGAGGGGGAGGTGGTGGAGGCTCTGCCGGTGGCGGTGGTACTGCTGCACTGCTGTTCTCCTGTATGTAGTAAAAGTTTGGTCGGTGGGTGGGTGGAGGGTGCACTGCGTCGTTCGTGGTGGGTGGGTGGGCCGTTCTGTACGTGGGAAAGCCGAAGCCCACCAACCAAAGCCAAGGAGGGGGAGGTGGTGGAGGCTCTGCCGGTGGCGGTGGTACTGCTGCACTGCTATTCTCCTGTATGTAGTAAAAGTTTGGTCGGTGGGTGGGTGGAGGGTGCACTGCGTCGTCCGTGGTGGGTGGGTGGGCCGTTCTGTACGTGGGAGTCTTTTTTTCTGTTTCCTGTTTCATACCTGGTAAGAACCAACCAACTAACTGCGCCCCGCGTACCAGGTGTATATTTTGTTCGACGAATTCTATTTATACGTCCCACGCCCATAAATAAACGCCAGTAAGCTAGCAGCTGGTTACGCTGGCCACCTGTCGCCGTGGCGCTTCCCCACCACTTTACAACTCGGAGAGCGAGAAGCATGTCGTCTTCAAGCATCTATCGTAGCTCTCCTGCTGAAAAGCCGAAGCCCACCAACCAAAGCCAAGGAGGGGGAGGTGGTGGAGGCTCTGCCGGTGGCGGTGGTACTGCTGCACTGCTGTTCTCCTGTATGTAGTAAAAGTTTGGTCAGTGGGTGGGTGGAGGGTGCACTGCGTCGTTCGTGGTGGGTGGGTGGGCCGTTCTGTACGTGGGAAAGCCGAAGCCCACCAACCAAAGCCAAGGAGGGGGAGGTGGTGGAGGCTCTGCCGGTGGCGGTGGTACTGCTGCACTGCTATTCTCCTGTATGTAGTAAAAGTTTGGTCGGTGGGTGGGTGGAGGGTGCACTGCGTCGTCCGTGGTGGGTGGGTGGGCCGTTCTGTACGTGGGAGTCTTTTTTTCTGTTTCCTGTTTCATACCTGGTAAGAACCAACCAACTAACTGCGCCCCGCGTACCAGGTGTATATTTTGTTCGACGAATTCTATTTATACGTCCCACGCCCATAAATAAACGCCAGTAAGCTAGCAGCTGGTCCCGCTGGCCACCTGTCGCCGTGGCGCTTCCCCACCACTTTACAACTCGGAGAGCGAGAAGCATGTCGTCTTCAAGCATCTATCGTAGCTCTCCTGCTGAAAAGCCGAAGCCCACCAACCAAAGCCAAGGAGGGGGAGGTGGTGGAGGCTCTGCCGGTGGCGGTGGTACTGCTGCACTGCTGTTCTCCTGTATGTAGTAAAAGTTTGGTCGGTGGGTGGGTGGAGGGTGCACTGCGTCGTCCGTGGTGGGTGGGTGGGCCGTTCTGTACGTGGGAAAGCCGAAGCCCACCAACCAAAGCCAAGGAGGGGGAGGTGGTGGAGGCTCTGCCGGTGGCGGTGGTACTGCTGCACTGCTATTCTCCTGTATGTAGTAAAAGTTTGGTCGGTGGATGGGTGGAGGGTGCACTGCGTCGTCCGTGGTGGGTGGGTGGGCCGTTCTGTACGTGGGAGTCTTTTTTTCTGTTTCTTGTTTCATAAGAACCAACCAACTAACTGCGCCCCGCGTACCAGGTGTATATTTTGTTCTACGGATTCTATTTATACGTCCCACGCCCATAAATAAACGCCAGTAAGCTAGCAGCTGGTTATTTTTAGGCGCCCCAAGTACAATCTTCATGGCAAGTTGTAGAGTCACGTGCTTGTCCAATGTACACTGGGTAGTCGGGTTCGTTTTCCATATACTGCAAGTAGTGGTGTACAACCACAATGCCATCTTGCGTTGTTATTTGGTGCTCTACCACAAGCAGCTGGTGGTGATGATGCGCCATCATACACCCGTTCTGAATAATAAATGTCTTTTTTTGTTGTATTCGCCCGCACTGCCAATCTGAACGTGACATCGCCAGCAAGCTCGCAACACAGCACAGAGTAAACAGCTCTGCCCATAGAGCTCTTGGCATTATCAAGTCGCGGGCTTCATGAAACCATGCACTTTCTATTCCTGTCTCTTTCACATTTGTTGTGTTGTATTCCTGGCGCGAGCGTAGCGGGCGGCGTCTGCCGCCCGCGGAGCAGAGCCCTTGTACGATATACGAGTACTCGTTGTACGTACTCCAGTCTCGAGCCTCTCGTTTCAGGTGCAGCAGTACCTGGAACACGGTACATGCAAGCACCCAACAGACTACAAATCAGAGGTATGGCGGTCTGTCTCGCGCGTAAAAAACTCCTTGTGAGCAGGGACTACCTCATTACACGTGCTACAAGCAGAGCAACGCCTTCCTCATGCGACGGAAGGGAAGGCGAAGCGCAGTTTCCCCATGGAACGTGGACCTGTTATTGCGAAGCACCACCCTGCGAAGAATCTGCACGCAGCGGTTTAGGGCAGAGGAGTTTCCGCTCCTCTGCCCTAAACCAAAAGTCATGCCACGCTTCAGTCGCGGTGATGTTGGAGAAGCGCGGTGGCTGCTGTCGCACAGATGGACCGATACGAGTCCTATCTTGCCAGATGCGGCACACGATAGCCGCAATCAAGGCGCGTGGTGTCGCTTTCTGCGTTGAGGCTCCTCTCCGCGTGCGTGCGTTCGACTCCGCCAGCTGCGAGAAGTTCACCACAGCTTGCAGCAAGCGCTGAACCCTTGGTCACGGACGCAGAGGGCAGCAACAGACGGTTCATCACCGGCCTGCTGCATATCTCTGATGTTACGCCTGTGCGTCGTGCTCAGGGTACTACCCTCTCCATCCTCCGTGCGTTCGTTGCTTGTACTGCTGCTGTGCAAACAGCGGTGCTTGTCCTGTTTGTCCCGTGGTTGGGGCGCTATAGACCCTTGCAGAGGCGTTCTGCCTCGGACAAATGCTCGGTGTATTGTAGGCTAATGAAACAGAGAGACAAAATTTACCGTAACTTTTGATCAAAACCTACCTTCGACAAAGTACATTTTTGCCTTTTTTTCAAAAATTTACCGCAAATATTGCCTTCGGGACAATTTTTGAAAAAGTAAATTTCTAAAAACGTACTTTCGCAAACACTCTTTTTTTCAAAAATTTACTGCAAATATTCCCTCCCGGACAATTTTTGAAGAAGTAAATTTCTAAAGACGTACTTTCGCAAACACTCTAATGAGTTTTGTTTACAGCAGTACGAGCTGATAGTACTATTAATAAATACAAATCTTCATATGGTACCATTTATATTACTGAGTCATATATCATGCAAAAGTTGCGAAGTTGTTCCCCCGCATGGGGAATAAATTTACGTCTAATTACACTGGCTACTTGTAGTAGGTTACTGACGTCATATATATGAAGAATCGATGAATTGGAAGCACGCCTCGTACTCATTATGGCAAATCGACGAGTTGTGTGAGCATGGATTGCAAGCTGACGAATTTTGAGCATGACTACTGAGCACCACCTGCAAGTTATGGTATACTCATGGTACTTCCCTTGTATAGGCAGTGTACAGCAGCCGTGTATATCCAGTCCGTCCCATCATTCCTGACTTGTTATGGTCGCTCCAATATGAGTGCTTGTATCCCGTCGATGACTTGTCATTCTCGTTTTTCTTTGGACCGCACTTCTCTTCAGTTCTACTCATTTTATTATGCTGCCCGAGTCCCAGCGCTCGTGTACAGCAACGAAACGCTTTTAGAGCGTGAGAGGTCCAGTTTACCTGCGTCACACCTCCGGTGGTTACATTAGCAGTGCCCACGAACTCCTTCGCGAAGATTTGAGACGACCACAACAACAGTTTGCACACGAAAGTCGCGCCCATCACGCCGATAAAGAACCGGATCACCAAGCCTCCAAAGTATGTTGGGATGCAGCCCATGATGAGCAACGTGGTGAAGATAACGCGGGCGCCCAAGGTGTCGGAGAGGGAGCCCAGGATGGAACGCGAGGCCACGGAGTCGTGCTTGGAGGAGACGATGTTGGCGTTGTAGAACTCTTTTTTGGTCATGCTGAGGTCCTTCTTCATCTCTTTAATGAGCGGGACGAAGGCGAACCAGCATACGAAGGCCATAAAGTAACCGAACAACGCGAAGTGGAAAGCACGCATGTGGGGTCGCTTGAAGCTGCGGAGTCTGAAAGCGGTGGCCCTGTCCTGCTGCTTGGGGTCGACGGGGACGTCATAGGTATCATTTGTTTGAAGCGTGCAAGGGATGTGTTGGGGGACGGGGTTAGGCGCGTGTTTTGTAAGAGGGGGGAGGGGGGGGGGGGGGGCGTAACTCGTTTGTTAATAGCTTAGGGTTGTCTGTTGGCGAGACGACACCTTCAAAAAGTGATACTCGTATTAACCAGTTACTTCTGTAAAAGTACTTGGATGCAGCGGCATTTTTTTTAAGGGCGGCAACAAACTATCACACACTTGATTCCACGTAATTTATCCCCGCAAACGTGGGTAAACGGACAAGTCTCGTCAAGTCAAGAGATCGAAGCGACCCCCCCCTCCCCCCCGACCCGCCATACCGAGATGGGGTCAGGGGCGTGCTTCGGGGGGGAGAGGGGGACTGCTGTTATCGCCGATAGGTATTGCGCGGTTCGAAGTGTCATGCGCAGCTTCCAAATAGGAGGCTTGATCAAAACCGTTATTTCTTTCGATCGCACAGTTGTAGTGTATTTTTGCGGTAGTACGAAGATAAGACCTACAGCACCAGAGAAGAGCGAAGACCACCCAGACTGTCGTCGTATGACTGGGAGGTGGGGTGGTCTTGAACCGGATACACTACTAGTTGTGATCCTGTAACCCGCCTAAAAAACACCGAGCGGAGCACTCTCGGCTTGGGGATATGTAGAATAAAAATAAAAATACACTCCAGCTGTGGGATCGAATATTCGGATACACGACTACCTGGTACAGGATAATATAGGCTCTATGTGGTTTGGTTGAAAATCCATGACGTTGACTGTTGACAACCTGGACCTGGCGTGATTTTAGATAATCCGAAAAATGAAAACTGCTTTAGTATGCAACAGCAGCAGCAGCAGCAGCAGTTGTTCGCTCAGCCCTCATGACCATGACTGCTGTGTGCAGCTGGTCTTCAATGATACACATCATTTGGCATCCCTGGTCTTGCAGTTCTATAATATTCTTCGAAAGTTATCATTTGATAGCCAAAAACAGGTTGGACAAACTGCAGCGCATGATCCGGTCAATATAAAATGTGCATCAACTACTGGGTTGCCCATGACCAAACCGTTCAAGGATTATCACTGACGGGTGTAACAATGATACTCCGCAGTTAAAGAGAATGCCCTGCCGAGTCAATAGGTCGAAACGAAGATAGCTCGCCAAACTAAGCCCATCGGGTTTCAGCAGTTAGGCGCTCGCGACCAGCGTTCGCCTGCGGGAAACTTAGACCATGGCATCGATCGGCGGGTATGGGTAATGTGGGTGGGGCACCGAACGGGTAACATTTTTAAGGGGGTATGTTGAGCCACACGCATCCCTACCCAAAGCATTGCATGTAGATACCGCATCCCGATCCCGCTTCCTATAGCTTGAGGCTAGATTAGGACCCAGGTTTCCGGCTGGGGCCTTCAACCCATTCATTATCGTCGCACTACTCTCGCCCTCCCTCCCAGCAGTGATACTCCACGTACAGACCTACTCCGTTTGGTTTGTCGCCAAAAAAGCTGCACGCAGTTCACCTGGTACGTTTTTTGGGCGTCGTGCGTTGGATGCCAAAGGCGGTGTGTCTCCCGCCCCCCCCCTCCCCGATTTGGGCTTTGTTTTCGGTTTTTACGTCGGTTGAAGGCGCAACAGACACTACATGTAGCTACAGCAGCGACAAAAATACCTGCAACGCTCGAGTTTTGGTCAAAATCTCCTTTTTAGTGGAGTTCACAGCTGGATTAGTCAGGCTCGAAAGTGTTATATTTAAACAAATTTTTAGATGATATGCGCGTACAGGTAGGTGGGCATGAAAATAGTTGAAATCGCGATTAAACGTTTTTTCTTTAATTTATTTGCAGAAAGCACGACCACCGAACACATTGGCTACGCAGTATCTGGTACCTGGCAGTCGTGATCACATCGAACAGCCATCAAAACAGCGCAAGGCATGGACAACGTGCCGAGATGAATGTGGACAAATCCAGCTGAACAAGTCACACAGCGGCAACGACAGCACCTCGGGGGTAAGGGACGGAGTATTGATGTCGCCCGTTTTGATGATGCTGGTTTAAAAAACTCTTAACCAACCAAGCCATTGTTGTTGAGCTGACGTTTTTCAAGAGAACCGTCAGCACCTAGAAACAAGTAATTTGTGTGGGTGGGGTCATGACAATCTTGAGGAAAACAAAACAAAAAACATTTGAAGAAACCAAATCGTACGTAAGATTCGATAGACAGATGGATGTACTGCCGCCGTGGATTCACGCGAAATGTCACCACGCAGCAGTCCGTACAAAGCGTTGCAATCTATCTATAGACTAATCCACTTACTGCTGTGAAAGAAATGGAGCACAAGCGGAATACCATAAAAAGGCCGCGACTGCGGATTGTGTAAAGCGCCCAAGACCCTCCATTTGTGGGACGGTTAGGTTCGGATTAGCTTGCATTTGTACTTATTAGCTTGGGACTAACGGGGGGAGGGCGGTTGCAGTGGCAACAGCAAAGTGAACGTACGTTTAACATGTCCTCCGCTTTGCCGGTATCATACCATCATATATATCGGCAATGCTTGGATGAAAAACCTATTTGCATCAGCCTGGATACTTACGTCATGTAGTACAGAGACACATACAGCCACCACATCAAGGAAGAACTTCCGAAAACTTGGGTGTGGCGCCGAATGTAAAACCTTACGAGCCCTAGCCCTGCTGTATTCTCGAAAACGAAATCTCGGGAGTTTTATTTACCCCACGATTTAGATAGATATCATATATCCTCATAGAATTAGATATCGTATATCCTCATAGATATAACATAGACTAGACTATTAGAATAAATTATTGCATAAAACATCCTGTACTGGTTCATGTTCCAGGCTAATCATGTACGGCACCACCAACGTACACCAACGTACGTACGTGAGGGACACACACTTTGAACGTTGGTGTTGTTCTCACATTAACTCGCATAATCAAGTCCGTGGTCAGAGGACAGGCTCCAGTCACTCTGGAGCTGAGGAATAAACGTATTGCTTCTCAAGGGCGGGCAGTCGGAAGGTTGAGATTTCACTGGTACCAAGCTACATACTGGCTAAGCAAGACCGGCTATGTGCTACATGCTGTATGGTCATTCGGGGACAATTTGTCCATTTTGATTTTTCGCGATAACTTTCGAAAAAAAGCGAATTGGGAAGTGAAACAACTTTGTTTGGCTGTCACGGCGGCGTCGAGCTGCGTCGATATCCGATAAGTTTCTTGTATTTGGACAAAATGCGACATTTTTTACCGAAATGACCTACGGAACCCCATATACCCCCTCTTTTTTTTTTTTTTTTTTTTTTTAGCACACTTTTACTTTCCAGCTTCTGGACAAGCCGTGGTCACAGGTGTCATCCCTCCTCCTCCCCGGTTTTTGCCTTCAATTTTTATCGCGCATAGGGTTCAGCAATCCCACTGCTCGTCGATTGTTCATCGAATGTTGCTAACTCACGCTCTCGCGCTTTCCGCAAGTCAATTTGTGCACGAGAAAAAGTCCCAACGAATTTATACGAGTATGCACTCGGCGGGGCTCGAACTCACGAAACTGACCTATACCAGGCTCGAGGATAACCTGATACGCCACCGGGGCGACCGGTTCTATACCCCCACGGGCCCCCCCAACCACGCCGCGGAACCCCCCTAGACACAGCAGGGCACGTGCCACGCCACGATACGTTACATCTCTATCGGCCGGCCGTCGGCCCTGCCACCCGACTTCTTGGCATGCTACCCCTCGGCCAAGCGTCCCTCCCTCTCAGACATCCAGGAGCTGGCGGGTAAGGGTCGACTACATACAACCGACGACGACTTTGTCCTACTCGTCCGTAACCCGACACTCCCGCCAACAAGCTCTGACAAACCGAACTCTGTGGGGCGAGCTGCTTGCTTGCTGAACGACGAGCCAGTTCGCATCTACGTTCCCCTGCTCATGCGCCCTTGGATCATGCAAGCTTGCCACTCGACGGCCTCCTGCCACCTTGGCACCACGCGCACGTTGCGCATGCTGGAGCGTTTTTATTGGTGGATTGGCATGAGTTCGTGTTCCCGGTGGTGGCTTCGCCACTGCTTGAAGTGCCGAGCGCGAAAAACCCCACGGCTGACTGTCCGCTGGCCCATCATCACAATGCCTCTGCCGGAAGGTCCAGGTATCGCCGTCAGTGTTGACTACTTCGGCCCCCTTCCGGTCACACCACGAGGCAACACCTACATCCTGCTGTTCACCGATCGCTTCAGTCGTCGGGCCGACATGTTCCCCGTCACTGCCGCTGAGTTCACCGCGGAAGGTACAGCCAATATCCTGGTGAACCAATACATTCCCTTGTGGGGTACCACCCTCTAAACGTCTAAACGAGTATGCCTCGCCATCATGTGTATGGATACACCTAATCTCGAACATGCACTAAGAGCAAAGTACCGCTGCCATGCCTTCTGCGCCAACCGATATTAATATTCAATCGAACAACAACCGGGTGTACATATTTTCGGCCTGCCCCGTCCTTGGGGTGGGCCGAGGAAGCCCGCGAGGACCTGCAGCGGTCTAGCGGCAGTCACACGGGCATCGAGCCTCGGGCTGGGTAGAGAGGGAACCTTGCGCGGTCTGGCTAGTGAACTGCTCACTCTAAGGACCGCGCGGGGTGGTGGTGATGGGTTTTCTTTTTAACCCCGACGCCGAGGAGTTCATCCCCGGGGCAGGACGGGTACATCACCACAGCAGAGAGCGTAGCGTGGGCAGCTTGGGGAGTGGAGAGGCTGGCCACCGCGTGGGTACGCATGCACGACAGGAAGGATGGGAGTGTCGGCGTTGGCTGGGACGGCTGCACCCAGCCAGCGGAAACCAAGGCGCGAACCGGGCTACGAAACGGAGAGCCACAATCATCACATTAATAAAGAAAAGAAACAACAGAAACAGAAACGGAGGAGGGGACGAGCCTCTCGTCGGCTGGCTGAGAAAGCAGCACGCGAGACTCGTAAGAGACGGAAGGCGGCACTTGTAGCGGTAGCGACCTACAACGTGCGTACCCTGGCCGTAAAGGGGAAGAACGGGTATGGGCATGACGAGCGTGTACTGACGAAAGGCCAGCAACTCGGCTGTGACTTCATTGGCCTGCAGGAAACTCGACGGCCCGGCAACACGAGATTCAGTGCAGCTGGATACCAAGTTTTTTGCTCAGGTCAGGAAAAACAGCAGCGAGGCAAGGGCGGTACGGTGTAGGTCTAGCAGTTAAGGACTCAATATGCCGTAAGTCTAGGTTCACCCAGCAGTTCATTGACGAACGGCTTATGTCTATGCGCTTTGAGTTGGATGGTCGATGCGATGCTGTTAATTTCGTCGTTGCGTACGCCCCAACTGATTGTACCATAGACACCAAGCTGAAAGGTATTTTCTGGCAAAAGCTGGAGGACCTGGTTGAACAGATCCCTACTAAAGAGTGTTTGTTTGTACTGATGGATGCTAACGCGCGAACTGGGCAGAGGATGGAAGGGTGCGGTGATGATGAAAGTAGGGTGCTTGGAGCATACGGACGAGATGCTCGTAGCGATAATGGCAAACGACTTTTGTCGTTCGCTACCAATTGCAAGCTAGCTCTCACCAACACATTCTTCAGCACGCGCAAGGGTGGGATATCGCATACGTACAACGGCACCAGCCCGAATGACCGTAAGAGGATAGACTACATCCTAACCCGCCAAGCCCATCGACCTAGAGTACATGATGTTGAAGTCATCCCACAGCCTCCGCCACCAGCTAAGGCCGATTCAGACCACAACATTGTGTACATCAAGGTCCGACTTAGTGGTCACTTTTCGTCCAACAGAAAAATGCTGAAACCCCCAAAACGCCGAGAATTCGACAGGCAGCTTTTTTTATCCGACGGAAAGCGTCGCCAACGAGTAATCGCGAGGGTTGTTTCCACTCTCAACCAACCTATCCAGCCCCGTAACACGTCTGGCATGGTTGAGTTTTTCACCACGACTATCATCGATGCTGTAGAGAAAGAGGTGCCACCTCCACCACGTCGCCACCGCCGGCATGGTTGGTGCGAGCCTGCCGAAACTTCGGCCGCTTTCAGAGTAGCATGGACAGCGAGGGAGGATGCGAGACAGTTCTTGCGTGCCAACCCCCGAGATAGTGTAGCGTGGAAGAAATTGAGATCTGCGTGTGCGAATCTGCAGCAAGTGGTTGCCGCAGGAGTACAAGCGTACTTTGAAGAGTACCTCTCCGAAACCGAGAGACTCCTAGCGAGTAACGATCAACGAGGGTTCTACAAGCACCTGAAGAGTACGGTGGGATTGCAAGGTACAAAAGCGAGGAGCGAGCAGTTTATTATGGACGAGGATGGCACGTTGTTGCGGGATCAAGCGCGAATTCGTGAACGACGGGCGGGGCACTACCACAAACTCTTGAACACGAAATCGCTGAAACTCGATCCCACGATCATCGACCTCTTGCCACCGCGACCGCTTAAACTATCGCTTGGCGATGAACCATCCATGAACGAGATGATGGATGCGATTAAGGGCATGTCAAATTGGAAAGCCGTTGGACCAGACGGTCTCCCGGTCAAACTACTAAAACTTGACCACCCCGCTTTCGTCCAGTGTTTTCACAATATCCTTGTCAACGTGTGGGTAACAGGCGAAGTCCCCCAGCAATGGAAAGATGCTATCATCAAGACCCTTCACAAAAAAAAGGATCGAACTGATTGCAACAATTACAGAGGGATCTCGCTTGTTGCCCACGCAGGCAAAATATTGTTGAAAATCGTTGCGTCCCGCCTTAGCAACTACTGCGAGGCCGAGGAAATACTTCCTGAAGAACAGTGCGGCTTCCGTCCCGCACGGTCGACGGTCGACATGCTGTTTGTCGTGCGCCGGTTGCAAGAGCTCGGACGACAGAGGAAAATCCCCCTGTACATGTGCTTCATCGATCTGCAGAAAGCGTACGACTCTGTCGACCGGGAACTGTTGTGGGAGGTACTCACACGCCTTGGCGTACCAACCAAGATGCTCACAGTTATCCGCAACTTCCACGAAGGCATGCGGGCTCGCGTGCGTGCGGATGACGGCGAGCACTCGGATTGGTTTAATGTCACCCAGGGGCTGCGGCAAGGCTGCGTGCTATCACCGTTACTGTTCAACGTGTTCTTCGCTGCTGCGATACACGTCGTGCTGGTACGCTTCAGCAAAGACGAAAGCATCGTAAGGGATTTGGTTCACCTCGAAGAGGGCAGTGTAGTCGGAAAAGAGGAACCGTTGGCATGCGTGCAAAGGGCTGTGTGGGGCACGTTGTACGCAGATGACGCAGGAATTGTTACGAAGTCGGCGGAAGGCCTTGCTAAAATGATGACAGTCATCGTGACTGTCTTCGAAGCAGCAGGCCTCACGGTATCGGAAAAGAAGACAGAGAGGATGCTGCTACGAACACCGGACCAGACATCCCTCGCCCCACCGCTCGCGATCGAAGCATCAGGCCAGAGGTATAAACAGACGACCCAGTTTTTATACCTAGGCGGCATTATCCACGAAAGCGCTGACCTCTCGCTCGAAATCGAACGACGGATCCGTCTCATGCGGGCATGCCTCAAACGGTTTGGCCCGGAATTGTATGATAGGACGACCGCCCCGCTTAGTCTGAAAGTCCGCATGCTGAAGGCCGAGGTCATGGAGACCCTGCTGTACGGGTGTGTGACGTGGACCCTCAATGCGGACCACTTCGCCAAGCTCCGATCAGCCCACCACGAAGTCCTTTGGCGAGTCATTGGCTTCCAGCGCCGATTACGCACCGACCACACCACCCTCTCGTACGCGAAGGCCCTCAGGATGACACGATGCGAGAGCATCGAAACGACCATCCGTAAACGGCGGCTCTTCTTTGCCGGGGCCCTGGTGCGACAACACAAGGGGCGACTGCCCCGTCGGTTGATGATCGGGACAATCGCTGGTGGGGAGAACCCGAAACCAGGCGGACAACTCAAGACTTGGCCTAGAGCCATAGCTGAGGACCTTAGGGTGTTCAAAGCCAACGAGGGATCAACGGAACACTCCCCCTTAGTTTTTGGAGTTGGGACCGCGCTGTGGCCCACTGCAGCAAAAAAAGTGGGCAAGTGGTACCGGGGGGTCCTCGAAGCAGCTGAACGGTTCATGGGCAGGTGGCACGAGGATGAGGCAAAGCTGAGTAGACAGCGCCGCGCATCCGCCGTGGGTGGTGTCGAAGGGAACGGGGGGAGGGGGGGCAGCAGGAGGGGTAGAAGGAACACCGCACAAGGGTATGGGGGCAGGGGGGGGGACAGGAGGAGTAGAAGGGAAACCGCGGTAGATGAAAGTAGGAAGGAGACCGCAGACAGGGTAGCAAGGTACCAGGCCGACTAGTAGGTGGAACCTTTCTATCTATACCACTCATACCGCCAACTGCTGCGGCTGCTCGGAATGTGATGTCTTGGTACTTTGATTTTTCCGTGAATTTATTTTTTTTCTTTCTTTTTTTTCTTTACCCTTCTTATCCTTATGAAGGGAGTCTTGCATGGTGGGTAGGTGACGAGCCTGTTTTATTTGGCCCTCCCAGTCTTTCTTCTTTTACTTGTTTCTTTTTTCCGGGGTATTTTTTCCCTTTCTTTCCCCCTTGCATGTCCATTTTGGCTAATGCTCGGGGTATGTTTCTATCTCCCGAGCTTTGGCTCCCCTTTTATTTATTTATTTTGTCTTGGTTTCTTTCGTTGTTTCTGTCTTTTACAAGGTATTTTGGTTTAATGAGAAGAACACAAAGGGGGAAGGGGGGGAAACAGGAGGAGTAGAAGAAAAGCCGTCCAAGGGAATGGGGGCAGGGGGGGCAACAGGAGGAATAGAAGGGAGACCGCGGTGGACGAAGGCAGGAAGGAGATGGCAGACAGGGTAGCAAGGTACCAGGCCGACTAGTAGGTACATAGCACTTTTCGTCTTTTTCTGGGGTATTTTTTTCCCTTTTGTTCCCTCCTTGCGTGTCCAGGTTTTTGGCTCGTGTTCGGATTATCTTATCTTGGTTTTACTTTACTTTATTTTATTTTATTTTATTATGTTTCTTTTCCGAGCTTTGGCTCTCCTTTCCGGTTGGGTTGTTTCTTCGATTTCCCCTTCATTTTGTTTGTTTCATTTTTTGTTTTGTTTTTATCTTTGTTTTTATTTGTTTTCTTATTATTATTTTGTTTTGTTTTTGTTCTTGTTTTTGTTTATTTCGTTTTCTCTCTTCCAATGTATTTATGTTGCTGACGTATGTATGTTGTGCCTGTCGTACCCAGTACTAGGGCATGACATTGCGTTGTCGAATGCATTACGATGCATTATCTCTGTGTCGTAGCTTGTGACCACAGAGCTGATCTTTCTAGGGTGAAGAATCAGTACGGACACTGGGTGTGCTGGATGTCGACGAGTAGAAGAACGGTTTAATGTGAAGAACACACACACACATATCATATAGTATGTGTGTGGTGTGTGGCCAGCAAGAGAGTGCCGACACGGCAAAACAAAATGTGGAATATCTCTTGAACCAGATTTTTCCTTGGGAATCAGAAAAAAAGTCTCAGTGGGGATTTTTGAGAGGAATCGATTGCCGTGGTCTAATTTTAATTCGTATGGTTAGTTATCACAGGAAAAAGCGAACAAATCACCCTCAAAAATCCGGTTTTTCGCCAATGACTTTTGTAATTTTCACCCAACTCAAAATCGGAGACCAGGTGTCCCTCGGAAATTCCAAGAGCTGTCCAAATCGGGTCTCAGAATTGTACTCCGATAAAAAGGCCCGTCAGGAAAAAGCGAACAAATATTTCTGTTTTTTTGCGAATAAAGCATCAACAAGAACCAAAAAAAAAATCGGTTTCCACAGGGACCTGCGCCTGGAGACAGGGCGTTTGCCGGTACTTTCGGATTTTCGAACAACCACCTGTGTGCAGAGAAAAGTGCGCGCAAGTGCCAGCGGAAATTGTGGAAAATTGCCCGAGGACTGACCATACGTAAACTTACGATGCATTATCTCTGTGTCGTGGCTTGTGACCACAGAGCTGATCTTTCTAGGGTGAAGAATCAGTACGGACACTGGGTGTGCTGGATGTCGACGAGTAGAAGAACGGTTTAATGTGAAGAACACACACACACACACACACACAAACTACCCTTGTATTCATTAGTACGATCGTAGTGGTTTTAGTTAAGGGTGGTTATTAGTTAGGTAGTATCAGGGCAAACATGTCGGGGTTGACGGCATTGTTGCGCCTTGGCGGACAGCCGTCAAGAAAACTTACTCCCCTCACTCAAAGTTAAATAAAAAGTCCGAAGTCGCCTTGACGGCGTGATCGCTAGACCGTCAGCCGGTTTCTTCGCGTTGCATGTTGCTTACGCACGCCACGTCGGTTCAAGACTACATGGTTCAATATCTTTTTTTTTTTTTTTTTTTTTTGCACACTTTCACTTTCCAGCTTCTGGACAAGCCGTGGTCACAGGTGTCATCCCTTCTCCTCCCCGGTTCTTGCCTTCAATTTTTATCGCGCATAGGGTTCAGCAGTCCCACTGCTCGTCGATTGGTCATCGAATGTTGCTAACTCACGCTCTCGCGCTTTCCGCAAGTCAATTTGTCCACACGAAAAAGTCCCAACGAATTTATACGAGTATGCACTCGGCGGGGCTCGAACTCACGAAACTGACCTATACCAGGCTCGAGGATAACCTGATACGCCACCGGGGCGACCGGGGTATGGCAACATCAGCGGGGTACAACAAAATGGTCTGCAGCGTTTGCATAATAAGTTAATTGTTGTTGTTGTTGTTGTTGTTGTTGTTGTTGTTGTTGTTGTTGTTGTTGTTGTTGTTGTTGTTGTTGTTGTTGTTCTCACATTAACTCGCATAATCAAGTCCATGGTCACAGGACAGGCTCCAGTCACTCTGGAGCTGAGGAATACCCCAGGGAAGAACACACACAACCCAAGGTGTTGCACGCATATATCACAGCTGACGCAATTCATGCCTCCACCAGAAACATATAAAAGTGAAATCGGGAGTCAGTCTACGATGTGCCAGGTCCAGGCCGGTGCATACGTCTCACTACTCACGCCTGGAGAAACCAAATATTCCGATTGCCACCCAAGGAAGACTACCACGTATATATTACACGTAGTATCTATCACTACGCATACGCGCGACAGGCATAAGTCAATTGGAGAAGAAGAAACAAAGAAAAGAAAAGAAGATAAAGGGAAGGAAAGAAAAGAGAAGAAAAAAAAACGAAACAGGACGAAAAAGGCAAACAAAGAGAAGAAAAAGACAATAATACGCCACAGCGGGTATCGTTAGTAGTACCGGTACAAAGTCGCATTTTGCTCGTGTGATTAGTCAGGAAATCGAATAGATTCCTTGTGTTCACCCCGACCGTGAATATTGCTGGATTTCGCTTGGGATTTTGGAAGAGGAAGAATGTGTCTCAAAGAGTACAGGTACAGTAGTAGTCTATTAATCTATCCGTTGAATCATGACCTTGGAAAGCGCAACCGAACAGCCCACTTGGGACGGAACATACGGCAACAAATTAATGCCCCTGGGAGTGTTGATTCATTTTTAAAAGCTTGAATAACGTCAGCTGCGAGTACAGCCGATTAAATGTCAGAAACATAAAATATAGACGCCGGAGGTCCACGAGCGTAGACTATGGGTGCGTGCACATGGGATGACGCGAGTCACGGGGTGAAGCATACGTGGGTGCCGTAGGGCTCGATCGCGGCAGGAGCCACGAAATACCACTATGGCTTACTTTCTGCCAAAAGTGCGGCTGGCACCGATGTTCGTACAAGTTTCAGTAGTCCTCGGCGAGACGCCAGGGCAAGATCACAACTTCTAGATTTGTCCCGACGGTGTCCTCGGATGGCTAGCACTGTTGTCTTCTGTGCAGCTTTTGCCTTGCCACGTATTTCGAAAGAAACTTCTGAACACGTCAGCTTTGAGTTCGATAATCTTTGGGGTCTCGATACTCATCTTTTGGGTGTAAACAGCCGTTTCTCTGTGTCAGGAGCGAACGCTGACTACGTGGACGTGCTCCTGCCGTTCGTTGAATCGACCTGAACGGTCCTGCCTTCAATTTCACTTGAGCTTTTATCTGTTTGGGTCTGTTGCCCATACTTGACCGGTTCATCGGACACAAACACGTTAAATGTTGGAAACGAATGAACGAACGCGCATCACCCCGTTCCATTCCAACCCTTCAACAAGATCGAAATAAGTAGACACCCGACCTGTGCTGTGTGACGTTACAGAGGGCATGTTTTTTTGCCTCAAGCGTACGAGAGGCCGGTGTATCACGCAGCTTGCACATATAACTATCGGATCTTAAATCTATCGAACTCACAGCTCTCTGTAGGATAAAGAATCAGCACGGACTCTGGGATTTGTTGTCTTCACATTAAACCGTTCTTTCTGTACTAGGTACTGTATACTCAATGACATCAGTACACGCAGGCCGTGCCGACTCTTCATCCTAGAGAGATGCAAGATATCAATGGGAATATAGAAAGAACCACGACAGAACGCTTTAATATGAAGGCAACACACGTTACAAACTACCACCACCACCACCACCACCACTACTGCACTACCACCACCACCACCACTACTCCACCACCACTACCACTACTCCACTACCACCACCACTACTCCACTACCACCACCACTACACTACCACCACCACTATTTCACTACCACCACCATCACCACCACCACCACCACAACAACCACAACCACAACCACCACCACCACTACTCCACCACCACCACTACAACTACAACCACCACTACAACTACAACTACATCTACAACCACCACTACAACTAACAACTACATCTACAACCACCACTACAACTACAACTACAACTACAACCACCACTACAACTGCAACTACAACTACAACTATCACTACAACTAAAGCTTTATTTTTCCCTATCCGCCAGAGGATAAAAAAAATAAAAAAACACTACAACTACTGCTACTACTACTACAACTACTACCTACTACTACTACGAGCACTGCTGCTGCTACTACTACTACTACTACTACCACTACTCCCACTACTACTACCACTACTACTACCACTACTACTACTACTTCTACTACTACTACTACTACTACTACTACTCCACTACCACCACCACTACACTACCACCACCACTACTCCACTACCACCACCACCACCACCACCACTACAACTACAACCACCACTACAACTACAACTACAACTATCACTCAACTACTGCTACTGCTACTGCTACTACTACCTACTACAACTGCCTACTACTATTAATACTACTACTACGACGAGGAGCCCTGCTACTTCTACTACTACTACTACTACTACTGCTACCACTACTTACTGCTACTACCACCACCACCACCACTACTGCTACTACTACTACTACTACTAAGAAATAAAGAGGTGACTGCTGCCGACAGATATAACCCGCCGCAAGGGGGAACGAAAATCGTTTGTTCGCTATATAGTAACTCCGATTACTATCTGATCGATGCGCTAATGCATGTATGTTCTCATGTTTTTTCTTCGTTCTCATTATGACCGTCCGCGCGCTTGTTTGCCCGTCGATCGCGCATCATCGCGGCAGGATCAGGGGCTGTGGTTTTTCTTTGTTCTTATATCCCATCTTAAAGGAAGTCAGGACGTAGTGCCGGATATGGTGTAACGGGCACGGTGTGCCAAACTCTTGTGTGTGGTTTTTAATATTCAATAAGGAAGGTTTGCGTCCTGCTGCATACTGCTCCCGTTTCTTTTTTGTAGCAGGTGATAATCACGTTCACCCTCCAGCTCAACCCGTCAAGAGGTCATACAATCACCAGCGACCTTCTGGACACCGTGGTTACAAGTGCCTATGCCCCCCCCCCCGGTACATGCCTTCGCGCACAGGAGTCGGTGTCCTCGATACGGTAGTATGTATCGTATTGATGGTAACAATACCATAGCACCAGTAGTGAACCTTGCCCCTCCTTCGTAACTTCAAGGTTGTGGATTTGATTCTCGCCGGTGCTGGTGGGCAAATATTCGTGTTTTTCTAGCGTTAAAATTTGAAAATTGACAAGCGGCAAAGTGCGAGATCGAGATTTAGCAGAATTCGATGACAATCGAAGAGCATGAAAAGCTGAAAAATGAGAATGCTGAACCCTCTTGAGCGATAAAAATGAAGGCAAGTACGCGCGGTATGACTAGCCAGTTATGACCACGGCTTGTCTGAGAGAAAGTCTCTCCCCCGAGTTGCTGGAGACAAAAAGCGATGAAGAAATGAAAAAATGATTATTTGTTCTTTCAGCCTTTATTTCAACTTTTCATTTCAGCTCTTGTTGCTCTTCGACCTTATACCGGGTGAACGAGTACGAGCAGGTGCACATACTAGAAGCAAACCCGATAATACACCGGCACCTTGTGTCCGATACACCGTTTGCATCTCTCAGCGGCCGGGGGAAGGGGGAAGGGGGGGGGGGCGGGGAGGGGACTGGGGGAGGGGGGAGGAGGAAATGGAGGAAGGGGAGCGTCATGCCCAAGAGACTGAAGTCTGGGTTTGGCCATCATCGTATTGAAAGTTGTGGGCCTTCTAATGGCCGTCACAAGATAGCATAAGACCGCCCTGACTTCTTCGCCATGTTGCGTTCTCCCCCAGGTGCCATTGATGATGGACGCGATACCCTCTGTTAGCCGAATGCCATCCTTAGCCAGTTCCTAGGGTCTGCTAGTATGACATTTTTCTTTCTTTTCTTTTTCTTTTTTCCTTCTTCTTTTCTTCTCTTCTTCTTTTTTCCTTGCTTTCTTGTCTTGTCTTTTCTTGCTTTTCTGGTCTTCTTATCTTTTCTTGCCTTTTTCGTTTTGTTTCGTTTTTCTTCGCTTTTCTTTCCTTTCCATTATATTTTTCCTTTTTTCTTTGTTTCTCTTCTCCAGTTGACTTACGCCTGTCGTGCGTATGCGTAGTGATAAATACTACGTGTAATATATACGTGGTAGTCTTCCTTGGGTGGCAATCGGAATAGATAGTTGGTTTCTCCAGGCGTGAGTAGTGAGACGTATGCACCGGCCTGGACCTGGCACATCGTAGACTGACTCCCGATTTCACTTTCATATGTTTCTGGTGGAGGCATGAATTGCGTCAGCTGTGATATATGCGTGTACCACCTTCGGTTGTGTGTGTTTTCCCTGGGGTATTCCTCAGCTCCAGAGTGACTGGAGCCTGTCCTGTGACCACGGACTTGATTATGCGAGTTAATGTGAGAACAACAACAACAACAACAACAACAGCAACAGCAACCGAGTTAATGTGAGAACAACAACAACAACAACAGCAACAGCAACAACAACAACAACAACAACAACAACAACAACAACAACAACAGCAACAGCAACAACAACAACAACAACAACAACAGCAACAACAACAACAACACCGGCCGAAAATAACCCTGCGAGCGTTGAACTTGTAGCCATCATATGTAGACGCATGCAGCTTTTTACGGCGGCAGTGTTTTCCTGCAACTTCCTGCGAGTGTTGGATCCCTCGACGGACGATGTGCGAAACGTGGCAAGTTTCACGCAACCTTCTCAACAAAATTTTGGTCAAGACGATCGCAATCTCCTCCCCGGGGCTTGCATGCTACTTCATGCTACAATAGTACGTACGGGTGTGCTGGATGTCGACGAGTAGAAGAACGGTTTAATGTAAAGAACACACACACACACACACACTTCCAACGCACTCTTCTCCATGACAAGATAGTTGCGTGGAGGTGTGTGCCAAAGCTGCAAGTCATTCGCATGAATGGCAGTTGCATGGCAGTTGCGTGGAAGTGACTGCAACATACCTACTATTATTAGAGGCACACGTTCTTCTTGTTTCACTTGTATGCAAGTGATCCCATGAGGTGATGCCACATCCAAAAAAACTCGGTTGATTCGAATGCAAGGGCGAGAGAGTCGGATTGCTCTCACACACTTATCAATAGCTGAAAGCGTTTTGTAACGCTGCGCACCGTTCATCTTACCCGAAACACCCAAACCCCAACACTTCCCCGGAACAGACGTACACAGCTGTCCCTTACACCAATCGCCTGCAGAAAAAACACAAAACAAGGAAAAATCGACTCGACTGATGATGGGTGTGAAGGAGGCCCGGAAGAACCCAGTACAGCAGTAGAAGTGAGTAGTCGAGAAAAGGCCCGGTTGGAAAAGGACGGAAGGCCGTTTTGGACTCACGGTTCACTGGATCACGGGAATAGTAACTGCTTTAGAGAGTGCGTAAGAATTGGCCTGCTCGGTATTACATCCCTTTCATTTCTTTCTGCCTGGCACAAAAATAAATCGCGTAGAAAAAGCACAGAAGCAGGTGGGAGGATTTCCCCCAGGAGTTCAAGATAGGTGGAATCAGCGCGCGCGCGCGCGGGGGGGGGGGGGGGGGCGCGATAAGGCAGGGCCTTCGCATCATAGACCGTCGACATACACCCTGCATGGTGGCAGTCAGGGGATCACTTATTAGGCGTCAGGGCTTTGGATTGTCCAAACACGCACGTTTTCGAACAAGGTTCGCTGGGAACGATGTCTACGTCAGCCCACGATGACATAGCAGTCAAACAGCAGTACCGGGTACAGCAGTCTTACCGCTTGTAGTAGTACCAGATCAGCGGTAATTAGTACAGGTAAGAGTATGCGACACGAAAACCTTCCATTTCTGGCCAGGCTGGCATTACCATGTTGGGCAGGACGTGTCCTATTAGACTATTAATAATGGGCTATTTTCAGTATTTATTACCAGGTAGGCCATGTTATTTTTTGTCCAAAAACTGAGCCTGAAGAGAAGTTCTTCATATCGTTCTGTACTGCTTGTTGTGTGCGCGCCACTTTCAATCATACATGAAACATCCCGCCAGCAATTGCTATCTCTGGGGTATTCTTTTCCCCTTTGTTCCCTCCTTGCGTGTCCAGGTTTTTGGCTCGTGTTCGGATTATCTTATTTTGGTTTCACTTTACTTTATTTTATTTTATTTTTATTATGTTTCTTTTCCGAGCTTTGGCTCTCCTTTCCGGTTGGGTTGTTTCTTCGATTTCCCCTTCATTTTGTTTGTTTCATTTTTGTTTTATTTTTATCTTTGTTTTTATATGTTTTCTTATTATTATTTTGTTTTTGTTTTTGTTTTTGTTTATTTCGTATTTCTCTCCATACGTCAGCAACAAAAATACATTGGGAGAGAGAAATACGAAATAAACAAAAACAAAAACAAAAAAAAACAAAAAACAAAAAACAAAATAAGAAAACAAATAAAAACAAAGATAAAAATAAAACAAAATTTCTGTTGCTGACGTATGTATGTTGTGCCTGTCGTACCCAGTACTAGGGCATGACATTGCGTTGTCGAATGCATTACGATGCATTATCTCTGTGTCGTGGCTTGTGACCACAGAGCTGATCTTTCTAGGGTGAAGAATCAGTACGGACACTGGGTGTGCTGGATGTCGACGAGTAGAAGAACGGTTTAATGTGAAGAACACACACACACACATACATACGTCAGCAACAGAAGTACATTGGAAGAGAGAATACGAAATAAACAAAAACAAAAACAAAAACAAAAACAAAAAACAAAAAACAAAATGAGAAAACAAATAAAAACAAAGATAAAAAAAAAAAAAAAAATTAATCAAACACAATGAAGGGGAAATCGAAGAAACAACCCAACCGCAAAGGAGAGCCAAAGCTCGGAAAAGAAACATAATAAAATGAAATAAAATAAAGTAAGGTATGTTGTGCCTGTCGTACCCAACTGGTACTAGGGCATGACATTGCGTTGTCGAATGCATTACGATGCATTATCTCTGTGTCGTAGCTTGTGACCACAGAGCTGATCTTTCTAGGGTGAAGAATCAGTACGGACACTGGGTGTGCTGGATGTCGACGAGTAGAAGAACGGCGTAATGTGAAGAACACACACACACACACATTCACGGTATCGTACGACACCGGGAAAACACATGAGTTCAGCAGAACTCATGACGCCCCACACGAACTTGTTGTTGTTGTTGTTCTCACATTAACTCGCATAATCAAGTCCGTGGTCACAGGACAGGCTCCAGTCACTCTGGAGATGAGGAATACCCCAGGGAAAAACACACACAACCCAAGGTGGTACACGCATATATCACAGCTGACGCAATTCATGCCTCCACCAGAAACATATAAAAGTGAAATCGGGAGTCAGTCTACGATGTGCCAGGTCCAGGCCGGTGCATACGTCTCACTACTCACGCCTGGAGAAACCAAATATTCCGATTGCCACCCAAGGAAGACTACCACGTACATATATTACACGTAGTATCTATCACTACGCATACCAACGACAGGCATAAGTCAATCGGAGCAAAAGAAACAAAGAAAAAAAGAGAAGTTAAAGGAAAGGAAAGAAAAGTGAAGAAAAACGAAACAAGAAGAAAAAGGCAAGCAAAGAGAAGAAAAAAGACAAGAAAGCAAGGAAAGAAGAAGAGAAAAGAAGAGAAAAAGAAATAGAAAAAGAAAAGAAAGAAAAATGTTATACTAGCAGACCCTAGGAACTGGCTAAGGATGGCATTGGGCTAGCAGAGGGTATCACGTCCATCATCAATGGCACCTGGGAGAGAACGCAACACGGCGAAGAAGTCAGGGCGGTCTTATGCTATCTTGTGACGGCCATTAGAAAGCCCACAACTTTCAATACGATGATGGCCAAACCCAGACTTCAGTCTCTTGGGCATGACGCTCCCCCTTCCGCCCCTCCCCCCTTCCTCCCTTTCCCCCTCCCCCCCTTCCCCAGTCCTTGTGGCATACCAAGTCACAACAAAAATGCTGCATGTTCGTATGATGCCATATGTGATCGACGGTTTGGAACTTCTATTGTACGTTCGTCACCCCAATCAACCATAAATCCACCCCTAGGAGCTCATTATTCCATGCCACAGAGCCCGTCGGGGCAGCTGGATGAGGAGCAGTGCGCATGGATGGGTGATTCCTAATCGGGTGTGGCAGTGCTGGTGGGATCCGGTGTATCATCACTAGATACGTTCTCGCCACAAAAATGAAAACAGGTGATCTCAAGCGCTATTCTTCTGCTGTACCAGATAAAGATAGCGCAGGGCAGGATCAGCACGACACACAGATTGATTCCTGGAAAGAAACCACCACGAGAAAGCACGAAGTGCTAGCTCACGGCAAGCGGCTTGAAGTTGGTGGGATTCAGCTACCCAGCACTAATCGACCATTTTCCTGCACGTGCCTTCTACTACTGCTGCTACCGCTGTGCTTGGTGGGTGCGCAAACTGGGATGAACGGGAGTGATCATGTGCTTCCCCATAGCGTAACTCGCCGTGTCCGCTTCGTACGTCCAAAAAACGCGTGTTTTATGCTAAAACTACGATAAAATATCACGATCGCTCACATTTCCTCCAATCCGACACAGGGAGATCGCTCAATTTGTTGTCGTCGAAGCAACGGCTGCTGTCACGATCCTGAGCCTATGACCTTCCCAGCTGGGGGTAAGATCTCTGCACAAGAAACGTGCGTTGCAGCTCTCCGTAGCGATGAGGTAGTGCGTGTGGTGGTGAGTGCTACGCAAGCAGCAGCAGCAGAGATGGTGGTGATAGATGAGTACTGGTGTGTGGGGTCTTGACCAGGTCTGACATACCGATGCATGTTGCGTTCATGGTTCGTGAAGTGTTTTTAGAAAAACCGAAAACAACCTTCCGAACCTTTTCTAGCCTTTTCTCACCTTTTTTTTATTTTTTATTTTTTTTTATCCTCCGGCGGATGGGGAAAAATAAAGCTTTAGCTCACCACACTTCCGCGTATTTTCATACGCGTCGTGTGTCGATTTAACTCAGTTGCTTTCGCAGCCCAACGCTAGCTGGCGCACCCTTCGAGTCCCATTGTAGGTATAGCGTAAGCTGTCCCTATCATTGGTCCTCGTTACCTTTTCAACGAAGTTATTTAAAATAGCTTGCGTGACATCATTATCCGAATCATACCGCGATATCGCCCGCTCTTTAATTTTGAATGATTTTGACGTTTTTTTTTTTTTCTTCATTTTTTCAAAAAATGATTGCGATACGTACGAGCACACACAACGCGGTGGACCTCTTATATTATTTTTGAAAATTTGCGAAACAAATTGCCCAAGAAAATGGCCTAGCGAAGCAGAGCACAAGACAACACAGCAATACGCGACGAGCGAGCGTGCTATGTGCCAGCTACTATGTGTGCCAGTTGGGATATGCACGTGATGTGATTAGCCTGTGTAGATAGACTATCATTGATGCACGTCCTCTGCGTTTTGTCAAGGACGACCTGCGTGTGGGTGATCACGCGATTACCGTCACCACGGCCAACACAATACATACCTACTGCCTGCCTAAAGATCCAAGATGATACACGAGTTGTTTTGGTTGTGTTCTCTTGGATACGTAAGATACTACGATCTAGTATCTATAGTATACTACAAGGGCTTCGCTCGCGGAAGGAGGAATGGATATTCAGTAGAAAGGCGGAAAAGAAACACAAATGGCGCAACTGGCGACTTGAAAATGCCAAGAGGTCCATATATAGTACAATGGTACAGGATGGAGACGATTATGATTATGAGTTTGTTATTATCATCCATTCGCCCAGTCCATGATGGGCACGTCGGAGGACTTGCTTGGCATATCCTTCCACCTCTCAGGTAGCACCTGTACACTTATCAATAGCTCTCTCTAAGTCGATCATCAATAATAAATTATCGCAGTGCATTAACACCAGGCACGCGCTTGTCAAGGATAGAGACAGGAAAACTACAACTTGAGATGTAAAGGAGCGCAGTGCCAAAAAAACATGCTGGAAGCAGGAACTTGAACGCGCACACCGCAGACATGTGAAGTACATTTGTATTCCTGAAGGACGAAGAGCACGCATTTTAGGCATAGTTCTCAAAAAACGATGCTGGTATATAAACCACATCCGAAGTGTATTTGAATATTATTTGTGACCTAAACCTCCTAAAAATCCCCCCCCCCCCTCTTGCTCTCCCTTACTCAAACGCCCCACCAAATATCAAAATCTGCCACATTAATAAACACTTCACGCACAGGATATCACCTCATTATCTTTCGAGAGCCATCCATGCCGCTGTGTTCCCCCCCCCCCCCCCCCCCCCCTCCAACGCCCCCTCTTTCCCGACCACCTGCACGATCGCCTAGACCTAGCACCACGCGTATAACAAGCTGATACAAATCTTTGATCTCACAGCCGAAGTGTATTTGAATATTATTTGTGACCTAAACCTCCTAAGTAAAAAGCCCCCCCCCCCCCCCTCTTGCTCTCCCTTACTCAAACGCCCCACCAAATATCGAAATCCGCCACATTATTAAACACTTCACGCACAGGATATCACCTCATTATCTTTCGAGAGCCATCCATGCCGCTGTGTTTCCCCACCCCCCCCCACCCCCCCCCCCCGCCTCGAACGCCCCCTTCTTCCCCATCACCCGCACCTTCGCCTAGACCTAGCACCACACGTATAAGAAACCCCTCAACTAAAGCCCTTCCCCCCCCCCCCGCCCCCCGCCCCGGGCCCCACCCCCCACCCTCCCCCCCCAACCCATTCCAACCCCACCCCCTCGAACACTCCACCCTCTCTTCACTCACTGATTGTACGACTTACCCCAGGATATACATGATAAACTGATGTATTATTTCCAAAAATGTCACATTTATCCCCTCGAAATAATGTATAGTTTCCAGGCACATATCGAGCTGCCCCCCCCCCCCCCCCCCGCTCCCAATAATATACTGGTGCCAAAACCGTCAGATTTATCCCCTCGAAAGGATTTATAGCTTACATGCACAAATTGCCCCTTCCCCCCCCCCCCCCCCCCCCCCGCCCCCCTCCAAACCCGCTCGCTTTTGATCAAAACCAGGCCCCCCCCTTTCCCTTCACAGCTGTCAGATTTTGTCCCCCTCAGAAACGGGTTTTATAGTTTCCGCGCACAGACTGACTAAAATCATCCTGTTGACCCTGATAGCTACACTGTAGCTGTAAGGGGGGTCGCCGACCTATATCCTTAATGAGGACACACAACTCGTAATGCGCGCGATCGGAGTATCACACACAGCTTGCAAAGATGAGTTTCGACGAAATCTTCGATCTCACAGCTGGAGTGTATTTTAATTTATATAATATAAACCACAACTTAACGTTCTATAAAGAACGTGCTGTCAACATTGCTTCCGAAGGAGCATGCAGGCTTGCTTGGACTCTTCCTCCTCAGTGGAGGTACCCAGCACCTTGCACTCTTGTTTTTTGTCGATGATCTGGTGGATCTGTCCACAAACATTGAAGCATAGCGGGAGGACGTCGATAAGTATGTGTAAAAAAGTATTCGTACTTCTCTCCAGCAGACGTCGTAACCATCCAAACTATTGGAGCTCCTTTCGTTGTTAGTAACTGTTGTGGTATTGTTGTACTTGCTCTTGGTACTTGGAAAAAGAGCCGCACTTCATAGACTATATCCGCACGCAATCCCCTAGTCTTGAGCAAGAGACATGGATGTCTCGACTCGTGACACACAGGACGCAAGATAAGAGTAGAACGTACCTCGATGTCGAACGTCCTCGTGGCACCGTGGGAATGGAATGCGGGATGTATATCGAGCAAGTGGTCGCCTGCCTTCTTCAGGAGGTCACCAACCTTGATGTCGCCGGTGCACTTCGTGTTTATGTCCTCGCCGACTTGGCGGCCCTCGACGGCTGCTTCGCAGGGCTTCTGCAAACGACAACAACGGATGGGAATACCTAGCGTTCAGTGAATGTTCAAGATAGTAAGGCCACGTAGCTGTCGTCGATTTCCAAAGTTTGGAAGGAAGTCGTACAATTTAACACTGTTGTAATGAAAGCGGTCGTTTATGGGCAAAGCCCTGCCTGGTACCACAACGTTGCTAACACCTATGAAACCACCACTGGGACAGGAACGAACGGGATTCACAGTCGCAACGGGTAAGCGTAAGCCCCGGTATACTGCTATATATGGCCTACCGGCGGAATACCGACAACGAAGGGTAAGAGACAGTACCTGCTGTATATATTGTTCGGTACTACTCTATTACTGCTGCTATCAACACTAATACGACCGACGTGTACTGCGATTCCCGAAGAGGTTGCGCACCCTACTTGTACTCGTGCATACAAAGAGTTTATGTGGTTGTTTGAAAAATGAGTAACAGTAGTAGTACACCGCGCCACTACATGAACAACTCGCTAACCCCAATCACGGGACTGCTCTCCAGCATCACCCAGGTTAACTTCAGCTCCTGTTTACTGCTATATACCAACCTCCAGTGTGTACTGCGACTGGTGCTGATGGTATCATGCTGCTGTGTTATTTACCACTGCATGGACCATTTTTACAACCCTAGCTGACCCCCGTCATGAGACTTGCCTGTTTTCATTGCGTCTTACATGTATAGATACAACATGGTCGTAATGTACATCCAAAACGTGTGTTTATATCACAGCACAAAGCGTCACTGCATGGACCACTTGTTCAATCCCCGCTTACCCCGATGACGGGACTGCCCCGTACTCGTAGTCGTACACACATGAAGTGTGTTTGGCTGTACGTATGAAAAAGAAATCGCATCACACAGCGTCACTGCATACGTCTAGACCTGAGTACTTGTACAATTCCCGCTTATACCCCGATGACGGGACTGCCCCGTACACGTACTCGTACATGCAAAAAGTGTGTTTGTACGCATGAAAAAGAAATCACAGCACACAGTGTCACTGCGTAGACAACTAGTACAACATGCTTACCCCGACGACGGGACTGCCCTCCGTGACCACCAAGGCGAACTTGAGTTTGTTCAGGCTACGCGTCCCCAAGCACAGCTTCCACACCGTGTGGTAGTTCGACCACGCTGGTGTAGCACACACATGCTACAGCAAACAAACGTTGCAGACAGGCACACAAGGTCAAACAATGTAAGTTTCAATGTGCGTCATTACTGGAAACAGGATTCGCTTGAGTTCACCAACACCCAAAACCACATACTCTGGTAGTCTATTGTGCACAACTTGCAGCACACTCAGCCAACACTCAACGCAGCACTACTGAAAATACAGGGTGTTGACATCTGGTGTCTTACCTATGTCGCACGGCGCTGAACACACTGACAACGGGAACAAACTCTCAACATCAGTAGTATAGTAGCTGACAGCAAACATCAAATTCCAACAACACGAAGAAATGAAACTCACGTTTCGTCAAGCTCTCAACTCCTTCGTTAGGGACGCCGATCGAAGGTGAATCACAGGTGTCCGCGTCACACCAGTCACACACGAGGGTTGTCGCCGCTTCCCCAGTGTTTCTTGATAAGATTATGAAAAGCTTGGCGTCGTCACTCCTACAGGTGTCGCAGACAGCGTACTGGGAACTCCTGTTTTTCCTATTTCGTGCGATGAGGAAGCCGTCACAACCCTTGCTCGGGCACGGCCAATCAGGATTGCCAGAAGAAGCTGAGTCCCGTTCTTGCCCGACCAGCGTCCACGCGCCTGATCCTGAACCTCCACCACCCCCACTGTTGGCGGAGCCTCCCCCCGTACTAGCCTTGGTCCGCTTCGCAAATTTCAACTTCAAATTGTTATTGCCGATCCGGCAAATTTCAAATTAGAATTGTTTGCAGCCGTCAACGGCAATTCCCTCTCAACAGCCAGCAATTGGCCAACTTCAAATGTAAAGGTACAAAAAAGAAGTTGCTGAAAAAGCAAAATACAAATATCAGACAGCAAGCAGTAAAAAGATCAGAGAATGAGAGCTCTCAACAGCCAGCAATTAATTGGCCAACTTCAAATGTAAAAGTACAAAAAAGAAGTTGCTGAAAAATAAAAATAAAAATATCAGACAGCAAGCAGTAAAAAGATCAGAGAATGAGAGCTAAGTAAGAATGAGACTAGGGAAAGCAAGAGAGGCAACGAACTTCGGGACGGTTCTTTCCCCCAGCAACTAATATTATTTTCGGCAATTACGGGCTGAGAAGGACTGAGAGGGGGGGGTGTATGCCGAGCGAGACCTCCGAGGGGGTCGAGATCTGCGTAATTAAGTTTATACATAGTCACACCACAGAGATTTTCGCGGAGATGATATACGCGCATGGCCGCGTATCGTATGCATGTCACTGCTGTACGATGCCTGGTATGCCTGGTGCTACCCTACTACTGCTGTTGTTTGTTATGTGCGATGTGCACAGCACCACCGGGCCGGTGGGGACAGCTCGCGCTGTCGTTACCACCGCAAAACTGAAGAAAACGTCAGCAAAAGCGATGGACTGGGAAGTTGACAGTGTGTTCACTTGTGGCTGGAAGTCAGGGAGTGCGGTGTGAGATCTCTACAACACCAAACAAAAAGCAGCTGCTGCACGAACCACGCACCAGGATGAAAGAAGTGGCAAAACTCAGGCATTCAACACACAACCAAGGTACACCAGGCGCATTTGGGTTTGTGGCCAAACTCGGGTACCTTTTTCTATTTCTCAGCAAGCGAACGACCCCAGGATGGCATTTGTGAACGTAGGCAACGACGGCCACCACCGGTACCCGACGATGGCCACATTTCCGCCGCCGGATAGACCCGATTTCGGCGCTATGCTCCCCTAAAACAAAGTATTCGACAATTATTGCACCTCCCGCCTGAAATGGCCGGGCTGTTCGACAACAACGGTTAGGCCAAACGGTGATCACGATCACGAGCAGTGCGAGTTCGAGTTCATACCTCTTGTTACCATCGGATGAAGACAGGGACACGAACCATCTGTATGTCCCAGTCTAATGTCCACGAATGTGATGCCTAGCGTTCATCTTGCGTAGTTCTTCAGGCTCACATACTGAGGTGTTAGTTCAGCCTGGAGTCTCACAAACGAAAATTCCGTTGTTGACCCCCCTCCACCACAAACTGAGTAACCCCGCTCATCCATCCAGTCTAAAACCGGCACTTGAGTAACCGACCTATTTTTAACACTACTTGCAAGAAGGATGGAAATGGGGAGCGTGACAGACACCTGTTTTTTTTCAAATAGTGTGTGGTCAAGTTCCACCTTAGAGCAGTTCATTACGGAATAAATATATTCTATACTGGACTATAGTCTATGTCAAAACTACTACGACTCCATCCAGTCTAAAACCGGCACTTGAGTAACCGACCTATTTTTAACACTATTTGCAAGAAGGATGGGAATGAGGAGCGTGACAGACACCTAATTTTTTCAAGTGGTGTGTGGTCAAGTTCCACCTTCTTAAAACAGTTTGTTCATTACGGAATAAATATAGTCTATACTGGACTATAGTCTACGTCAAAACTACTACGACTCCATCCAATCTAAAACCGGCACTTGAGTAACCGACCTATTTTTAACACTATTTGCAAGAAGGATGGGAATGAGGAGCGTGACAGACACCTGCTTTTTTCAAATAGTGTATGGTCAAGTTCCACCTTAAAACAGTTCATTACGGAATAAATATAGTCTATACTGGACTATAGTCTATGTCAAAACTACTACTACTACTACTACCCCTACTACTACTACTACTACTACTGCTACTACTACTACTACTACTACTACTACTACGACTGCTACTACTGCTACTACTAGTACTAGTACTAGTACTAGTACTAGTTATACTACTAGTACTACTACTACTACTACTACTACTACTACTAATACCACTGCTATTACTACTACTACTACTACTACTACTACTACTACTACTAGTACTACTACTACTACTAGTACTACAACTACTACTACTACTAATACTACTGCTACTACTACTACTGCTACTACTACGACTGCTACTACTGCTATTACTAGTACTACTACTACTAGTACTAGTACTAGTACTACTACTACTACTACTACTACTACTACTACTACTACTGCTACTACTACTACTGCTACTAATACCACTGCTATTACTACTACTACTACTACTACTACTACTACTACTACTATTACTACTACTACTACTACTACTACTACTACTACTACTACTGCTACTACTACTACGACTGCTACTACTGCTACTACTAGTACTACTACTACTAGTACTAGTACTAGTACTACTACTACTACTACAGCCGCTGCTGCTGTGTCTAGTTCTAGTTTCACCATACACATTCATCCGTACTCTCGTCTTTGGTTGTTTGTGTCACCTCACGCCCGCCCTTGTTTCACTCATCATGTATGTGTCTCGCGTTTTCCGTTACAGTTGTGCGCAGCCGCGTCCTAGCGGCAGACGGCAACCACGTTTGAAAGGCTGCCGGACAGCAGCACGGGTGATGTTCTGTAAAGGAGCACGCACGTACGTGCGCACACGGTGGTACTACTCAAATGCACGTCGAGGATTGCCCACACAAAGGGAATGCCGTTATGTCCCCTAGTTTTTAGGACACATCCCGATCTATCTACGAAATTTCCGTCAAGAATTTTCCCAGAAAATTCGTGGTGGACAAATTTTTATATCTTACAGTGATGGGTAGAAAAAGGTTTCCAATTACAGCGCAGGCATTATTCCTATCGGACCTGGAAGGCGTTATACACTCTCGATTTACTCGACAACCACTCCAAATATGCGGTTTCATTTCCTGGGTATACCGGGGAGAGTATTTTTCGAGTTCGACATGGGGAAAGTCTGAAAAAGTTTAATGTAAAGATTAAAATACACTCCAGCTGTGAGATCGAATATTTTGTCGAAACTCAAATCTTTGCAGGCTGTGTGTGCTACTCCAATCGCGCGTATTACGGGTTTTGTGTCCTCGTTAAGGATATAGGTCGGCGACTCCCCTTGCAACTACAGTGTAGCTATCAGGGCCAACAGGGTGATGTTAGGCAGTCTGCGCGCGGAAACTATGAAACCCGTTTCTGAGGGGAACAAAATCTGACAGCTGTGGGAGGAAATGCATCAGTTTATCAAGTGAATCCTGTAAGTCCAATAACCGGTGAGGGGAGGGCGGAGGTTTTAAGGACGTGGGGGCCTGACTTTGAGCAAAAGGGGGGCGGGGGGGGGGGGAGGGGGGGGGACAGGTGGGGCAGCTCAATTTGTGCGTGGATGGCTCTAAAATGATATGAGATTATATCCAGGGCGTGGCAGTGTTTATTACTCTGGCGGATTTCGATATTAGGTGGGGCGTTTGAGCAAGAGAGAGCGAGGAAAAATAAAAAATAAAAAAGATAAGGCGGGGGGATGGGGAAGGGGTTTTCAAGAGGTTTAGGTCACATATAATATTAAATTATGGTGGATGTGGGACTCGAACCCACGACCCAAAAGAAAACATGGTTTGTCGACGCGTCATTTGTTAAGGTATAATTGGGGTATTAGTCCGTTTGACCATTTGCTAAAGGTTAACCAATAGCTTACCCGAACTAAGCCTTATAACACAGAACTTTTCTTCACGAGCATACGAAACTTCGTGAGAACGGCTTTTTTCGGTTCTTGTTTTTTTTTCGTCTGCAATTTTGGGGCAAAGTTGCCAAAAGTACGTACTTCATTAAAAAAACAATCAAAAATGTACTCCCTTCACCAAGAAACCTCTCTTTTTTGACAAAGGCCACGGATCATGACTTCTTGTCCTTGTTTTTTTTTTTTTTTATCCTTCGGCGGATGGGTAAAAAAAAGCTCACGCTCACCGCACTTCCACGTATTTTAATTTGACGTTTTTTGGTAAGGTCATGAAGAACAATCTGCCAAATTTCGTTTTCCAACTCGTTTTCAAGTAATAATGGTGAAAAAGTCTGAATGAAGCTGAAACGTTCCTGCTCTCGCTGGAACCAGCTCGTAACTGCATTAAGCTACTACTTTGGCTGTTTATGGGTTGGCGCGGAAGTTGCGATCTGTTTATATTATAAATAACGGACGTGAGAAATATACATTTCGAAGGCGCATCGAGTGGGACAGACGAATTGTTTTCCCTCATGCGGTGGGCGAGTTCGTTATCATTATCATTGGTTTTCGTTTGCCGTTTGGATGGAGGTCGTCGCCAGAATGGAGGGGATCGATGTCGGCCGCGATTGCGTTCTCATGATAATACAGGCAAAGGAAATGCCGCCGTGTTAACTGAAGCAAGACAAATCGCTCAAGACGTAAAAGTGGTGCTACCTACCCAAGGAGATGGATGTAGCAGAGTGTGCCCCGGTTGGCGTGGGTGTAACGCCTGTGTGTGGTGAATGGAGAGGGGGTGGAGGGCAATTTCAATGTATACCGTGAAATGAACGAAGATAACATGTTGAAGGTAGAAACGTTTCATAAGGGAGGAGAAGAAAGGTTGTCATTGGCAACTTTCTCAGCAATTTTGAACCGCATTGCGAGGATGTTAAGGAACGGCGAACCTAATATTTCTCAGCGGAAGCTGACGAACTGGTTAGTGAGTCAAAACTAAATATCTCGGTTTTGAGATTAGTATATATATACAAACGATGCGGATATAATGTCTCAGCGGAAGCTGACGAACTGGGATAGTGAGTCAAAACTAGATGTATGTATCGGTTTTGAGATTGAAAAATATACAAACGATGCTGATAATATAGTATAATACCTAATAATCGCAGGAAGTTAAAAGTTTTTGAAAATTTAAATGTGGCCACACGTGTTACGTAATCGGTAAGTGGCAACGGCAAGAAGATATATATATATATATGTGGAGTTGTGACAGGGAAGCTGAGACGTTTTTCGACGTTTGTTCGGGTTGGGCGATGTCCTGTGTGAAACTTTGTCGTACGGCCGAGAAGAAAGAACAAGGCACTGGTCGCCAATTAGCGGCAGTCCCGAAAGGAAAGGTTACAAGGAATATTGACTGGTCGGAGGGGTTTCAACATGCTGATTGGGATTATTGGTGGAAATGGGTGGTACACCACCAGCCACGAGCCGTTCCTCCCAGAAAGCAATTCTGTTTATATTCAGTCACCGCGGTGTTCGAACTTGTGAGAGATGGAATCCGGTTAGGCATTGGAATTCGGGCGCAACAATAAACTCCACAGAAGGATTTTGCTAGAGTTGGGGGTGTGGTGGAGATATGGTCTGTCTGATGAGGAATGCTGTGTGTAGGTCGTTCCCAGGGCAGTATGCGCATTATCTTGCGCTGCGCAGAATGCTATTCAAACATATCTTTAGGAACTATTGGCAATGGATGGCAACTTCGCAATGACTGATCACACCATGGTGCATGCGGTTCCCGATGGACCAAAATAGCGGGAGAACCCGTGACAATGAGAAACAACAAATATGTCATCAGTAACGTGGGTGAATAAAGTGCGGGGGGGGAGCACGTGATCCACGAGCGGCGTTGTTGATGAGGCTGTTGGGAGTGATTGAAATGTCGGCAAGGGACGATAGTGTTTTGAAGCAGTGCATATTCAAGGATTTGGAAACGTACCTCGGCGGATGGTATTTCAAGATCGTCACGACCCTCAAGTTATTGCAAACCCTAACGTATTTGTTGTTTCCCTTTGTTCGGTGACAGGAGGCAGCTTTGGGGGAGTTTGGTGAGACGGCGCGCTCGGAGATCTTGAGAGGTCGCACTGTTAAAGGTCGGAGTTGCTCCATCTATACGCAGCTTATTCCGCGGCTTGGAAGATGCGGGTGAAGTGGAGGCCCGATATCATGAACAGAAGTCTACCTGTATATCTGGGACCAATGGTACGGTAGGGGGTTATTATGTTGTTTTACCCCCTTTTGGCCACTTTTCTTGCAGTGGCTCAGTGTCACTCGCGCGAGTGACCCTCCTGTTCCTTGCGGTCACACGCTTTCGTGCTGTTTAACATCCTCGACACTAAAATACGGAAAATGCATGGTTAGCTACTACACCGCACCAAAAAAAACGCCGAACGAACGTGTTTTTGTCAGTGAGGTACAGAGCCACTCGCGCGAGTACGATATGGTATGATATGGTATGATATGGTATGATATAGTATTATATGGCATGATGTGATATGATAAGATATGATATGATATGATATGATATGATATGATATGATATGATATGATATGATATGATATGATATGATATGATATGATATGATATGATATGATATGATATGATATGATATGATATGATATGATATGATATGATATGATATGATATGATATGATATGATATGATATGATACGATATGATATGATATGATATGATATGATATGATACGATGTGATACGATACGATATGATATGATATCGTATGATATGATATGATATGATATGATATTATATGATACGATACGATACGATACGATATGATATTATATTGTATGATATGATATGATATGATATGATATGATAAGATAAGAGATATGATATGATACCTCAGACCCGGGAGTGAAAATTGGGGGGTACCCCCCCCACCGTAGCCTTGATCTTGGATGCTACTTTAGAGGAGGAATCGATTGCGGAATAGAGCCCAGAGTATTTTATAAAAAAAAATTCAAGGACGCCCGCCGTGAGTTCGACGAATTTCGGGTCAATACTCATCTTTGCAAGCTGCGTTGTTGGTGCTTGCAATATACCATGCGGGTGAGTTTTTTCATAATGAATGGGAGCCCTAAAAAGCGGGTTCAATTGCTTTGTTAAAAAACAACTATGTACCAGGTATATATTTGTTTTTGTCTACTATAATGGTTGGTGTTGGTATTTTCACTTTAGGCGAGGAATTTTGAGCTAGATCTAAAATCATACCGGTATCTGTTTATACATTTATAACTGTAGTCTTCACTATAATGCTGCTCTATCATATGTACGGTGGAAGGTTTTTGCGGATGGATGGCTTGATCAGGGATGTTGGCATACATGTACTCTTCAAGAGAAAATATTGTATCGACGACTGGTGGGAAGTTGACGGCGATCCAATGTTTTCAACCGAAGGGTGTGACTTGAATTGCCTGTGAAGAAGTACTACATCTCCTAAAATCCGTCAAGGCAGGGGGATTGCAAGGGAAGGCGCTTTAAAAGGGAATGCGCCGCGAGAATCCGTCGTCCGATCTCGTGGGCGATGTCGAACGAAGTAAAGGGTTTGATGTCGCCAAGGAGTGGGGAGAGGGGGGAAGAGTTCTAGGGCTAACACTTCGAGTGACCTACCATTTATTTTTGTGTAGATAAGAGCGTAAGAATTTTACGCGTACAATAAAGGGAAGATTCACAAGGAATTTTGCATGACTCACAAGATCTTGGAGGATTCACATGCTACCATAGAGGTACACCTTGTTTTCGGCTATTTTGTTTTCCGACTGACGGGGCTCCTTAACCTGGGCAAAATCGTCGGAAAATAAAAAATAATTGGTTTTGTTTGCAATATTCTCGTTGTACACCTTCTAGGCCATGGGTTTTTTTCACCCGGTCAGCAGTTTTTTATTTTCTCCAAATCAGTTTTCGGGTTCAGGCGTGTCTTAAGCTCCCAAAATCAGGAACCTCAGAAAAAAAGTGGTGCCCCTCTATCGTGGCACGCGTGATCTAGACAAATAATTCCTTCTTCTTGGCCGGAACGAGTCATTTTTTTGGGGACTTGGGGACCGCTCAATTCAACTCGTTTGCTTTGTGGGAGGGTGCAGACAGGGTGGAAGCTCGTTTAAAAAGGTCAAAATGGAGGCCAGAAAACGATTCGGAGCAGTCATTTTACGTCTATACGATCGGTTGTTTGTCCCGGTCAAATAGATTTTTCTTGGGAGTAGAAAGGAGTACCAGTTGGGGTTAAAAAGTAGTAGTAGTAGCGCCGCTGGATGGTTGTGGGGGTATTGAGGTGATGCTAGGGTTGGTGTCGATTCATCGACAACTCGGGTCGGGAGAAGCTTTAGCAACGTATGGGAAGGAATATTGCTGGGAAGTGTGGACTCGTGACCGAGCGGCTAAGGCAAGTCGAGGGGTTTTGTTGGAAAACAAGGTCTATACGAGGAGAGATATATCACGTTCGGGTAGGATTGGGGGGGCAGGCTAGATTGACAGCGCCGGGCTTGCAGGAGTGGGCTATTCAGCGAGAAGGAGGATAAGAGTGATGCATCTACGGTGTATGTGAGGGCGAATAGAGAAGACGAGAAGAGCGTTTCGCAAGCATCAGACACAGAATGCTAAGGCGGGAGGTTTTCAATCAGACCAAGAAACAATGTGGCGGAGGAAGAGCGAGACATTAATTACTGATGAAGGTGGAGGCATATCAGGAATGTGGGAAATGTGTGGTAATGCAAAGGTTACCGGCTGTTGAGGTAGATGTTACGTTGAAGTGGCAGGTTTAAGAAATCAATGGGTATTAGTCCGTTTGACCACTTACTTGCAAAAAACGTTAGCCAATACTAGCTTGCCCAAACTAAGCCTAATAACACCCCTCCCCCTGGAACAGCGGGATAGCAGGTCGGCCGGATATACGGGCGGACCTGTGAATATCCAAGCCGTTTCATTTCCTGGGTATATCGGGGAAAGTATTTTTCAAGTTCGACGTAGGGAAAGTCTGAAAAAGTTATTATTGTGAACGTGGGATTTGAACCCACGACCCAAAAAACCATTGTCTGTCGACGACGCCATTTGTTAAGGCATTAGTGGGGTATTAGTCCGTTTGACCACTTGCAAAAAGGTTAACCAATGGCTTACCCAAACTAAGCCTTTTTTATAACACTCTTCCCGTAATTGCAGAAGAGTATGAGGATTCGATACATATATACTTCGTATATGTGAAGAGTGTGTGGAAGATTAGAGTATCCTTTTATAGTCCGGTAGTAGTGTCGTTGGTGACTGGATGTAGAGCAGAGGATCAACATTCAAGCAATAATTCCTGCAGATCTCTCTATTCCAGCCTTTCGCTCTTTGGCCTGTACTAGTTCAAACTTTAACTGTTGTTGTTGATGTTGGGCCTTTCGTTTTCTTGGGGCTATGGATTGAAAACTGTAAATTGTATGGCTCAGCTGCTGCCCGTCGTTGTCTTTCAGCTGCGACACTCGAAAACGTCAGGGCGGAGTTGTCGACTTTCAAACTTCAACTGTTGTTGTTGGGCCGTTCGCTCTTTCGGGGGCTTTAGACTGCAAATTGAAGGGTTTGAGCTGCTGCCACCCTTCGTTGTGGTCCAGCTGCGACACTCAAACGTCAGCGGAGTGGTCTAGTCGCAGCGCTGACTTTGCGCAACCACCGCTGCACTATTGATAGTACTATTAATAGTCGACCACAACGCTGTCGCCGAAGCTTCCAACGCCACCGCCAGCCCCCCTGCGCGCTGCCGGCCGCAGCCGCCACTGCTGCTCTTGCTCCTGCTGCTGCTGCTGCTGCTCATCCTCTCCCTCGCGTGTTTCTAAAGTGTGTTGGATTTGTTAGCGACACCGTGCGTGGGATTTTTGACACAAAATTCTATTTTTCCACATGGTCGTATCCATGTGAACACACAACAAAAAAAACTTACTCACACTTTTTTCTTGACCATATCTCCTGAACTAACTGAAAAAAAAAAGTCTCCAATAACGGATTTCCACTTGAAAAAGGCGTCATGAGCCAGACAGGGCGGGGGGGGGAAGGGGGGTTCTGAAACCACGTAAGACAAGGTTGCGAAAAAAAACTAATTTTCTCGATTAGCGCAGAATCACAACGCTCCGAATGTTTTTTCGTTTTTACCTTTCTAGGAGTGTGGCGCCGTTCTTTCTTTTTTGCGTGCTCCCCTGCTGTGTCCTACACGTTTATTTTCGTGGCCTGTATTTACCGACGTCTCTGTGGGCTCTGTACAAGATGGTATTTACTACAACTCAAGAGTTCTGGTCCTTAACTTTGTCGAAGGCGACGCGTTCCGTGTTCGTCTAAAGTAAAACTGAAGGTGTTGCGGCAAACCGCCAGCCCCTCGCCCCGTGACGAGCGCTGTTTGTTTTCACCACCTACTTCGTATGCACGCCCCCTCCCCTGAAATACTCAAAGTATCAGGCTACCCCGAAAACGTACACCCCGCTCCTTCCCCCGCGGGGCAAAGGAACTCTCACAACCAACAATCGTCCCGACATATTGCAAACTGACCCCCCCTGTCTCGAGCGACCGGGCGGGCGGGCGGGCGGGCGGGTGGGTGGGAAAGTATAAAATACAGCTGGCGTGAAGTCACGAACTACTGCTGAGCTGATGTTGTTCCAAATACCCTCCGCCGGCAACCATCGAGGTAATTCACTATAGCCAACTCCCCGCACACTCTCTTCTACTCCATCCAGCGTTCGCGTACATATCCTCTCTCTCACGTGCCGCTGAAGCGCTAGACGAGACTGGACGTCGCGACGACCGCGTCGGCTTAATGATTCAAACGGGCGGTACCCTTCCCCCGTTCCCGAAATCATGCCGCCCCGTCAAAACCACGCACTCAATCATGCCGCCCCGTCAAAACCACGCACTCATGACGGAGAGCTAAAAATTGTTATAGCTCAAGAACTCTGGTAATGAATTTTGTCGAAGGCGGCAGGTTCCATGTCCAACTCAAATGAAACTGAAGGTGCTGCGGCAAACCGCAATCCCCCTCGCGGCTGTGAGGGGTGCTGTTACTTTTTTCCCCCATGTTAAACTCCTTATGAAAGATGTAATGTATCAGGGGAAGCCGAGAAACGCATGCGCCGCTCCTTCCCATGCGCGGAAAACTAACTATCACACCATAAAGCCCGATCTGTGGTCGTACGTCCCCTGCGCTCTACTTTCCTCATCATTATTCTGCCCTATCTTCGCGAGTGTGGCGGAAACATAATCTACTCCTCCCCCCGCAGCCCGCACGCAAGTCACAAAGGCCCTCGACTTGACCATCTCCCCTTACTCTAGATTTTCAACTTGGGGATTCTGAAGGCGGCCGACCGTATCGCCACACCGATTTTTCCCGAGAGCAGGGCGCACTTAGCGGGATTTCTGCCGCTGCTTCCCACCATTAACCTCAACGCTGCTACCGCTTTCCGTGAGCGCAAACATTTCGCCAGCCGACAGGGGCAAGCCTGACGGTTAATGTCCCCCCCCCGGGAGCTGGAGATGCACACGGAGCAACTCGATCGCCGCTTCAAACGCGCCCGCCGACTCGCCTCCCCCTACCACTTAGCTCGCCGCACGCATTCCGCTGATCGTGCAACCTACTCTCTTCTGGTCGTTCTTGGATGCCGAGAGATGCGCCTGCACCGCGTCCTGGACCGAACGGTTCTCGAACGCGACATGCGCTTCTCCCAGAAAAGAAAAAAGGCCGAACAGCTGCGCGTTAGGAAAGGCTAGGGGTGTACTGGCCCGTTCGCGTAGGCCCACCAACCCGTTTGCTCTGCACCACAGCAAGAAAACGATAATGCGAGACCCAGGCGCCACATGGCACGATCTCCGTCCGCCATGACTGTGACTAGTCGTCTCCCTCGAGACAACATGGACCACGTCAAAGGAACCTACGGGGGATCCTATTCGTGGTCATTCCGTGCGCTCTGCCAATCCCTTTCGATACGGTCACGATCATGCAGTGCAAGGCGGGCAATTCCCAGCCCGCGTACATCTTGTAAAAGTATTTGATCGCCGCCAAGTACCTCCCGACTGTCGACTGTTGATTGTTGTGCGCGAAGCAGAGACACGCCATTAAGTCCAACACTGTTGTTAGAATCTGGTCCTAATTCGCCAGCGTATGCAAGCAAGTCCAAGCAATTCCGACCAAGTCTGAGCAAGTCCCCTTCCCCTGCGCGGACCATGGCTACGGCGGCAGGGCGAATGTTATGACGATGTTATGATGATGTTATGACGATGTTTCTTTGATGATGATTGATATGATGATGCTATGATGATGTTATATGATGTTATGATGACGTCATGATTATATTATGATGATGTTATGTTTATGTTATGGTGATGTTATGATAATGTTATGGTGGTGTTATGGTGATGTTGTCATGGTGTTATGATGATGTTATGCTGAAATGTTATGATGATGTTATCATGATCTTATGATGATTTTATGATGATGCTATGACGATGTTATGATGGTTATGATGATGTTATGATGATGTTATGCTGATGTTATGATGATGTTATATGATGTTATGATGATGTTCTGATGATGTTTTGATGATGTTACGATGATGATGTAATGATGATGTTATGATGATGTTATGATGATGCTATGGTGATGTTACGATGATGCTATGATGACGTAATGATGATGTTATGATCACGTTATGACGGTGTTGCGATGGTGTTATGATGATGTTATCATGATGTTATGATCATGTTGCGATGATGTTGCGATGGTGTTATGGTGATGGTATGATAATGTTATGATGATGTTATGATGACGTTATGGTGATGTTATGATGTTATGATGATGTTATGATGATGTTACGATGCTATGACGATGTTATGACGATGTTATGATGATGTGATGATGTTATGATGATATTATGATAATGATGTTATGATGATGTTGTGATGATGTGATGATGAAGTTATGATGATGTTATGATGATTTTATGATGATGCTATGACGATCTTATGATGATGCGCTATGACGATGTTATGATGATGTTATGAGGATGTTATGATGATGTTATGATGTGCTCCCATTGTAACTACCGGGTTTGAGCTATCATGTCGTATCATTCTATCATACTCGCACGAGCGACTCCATATCTCGAAGACAAAAGTACTTGAACTATTTTTTTTGTCCGCAGCGTACTTTCCATGCCATATATTGCGGACTGGTTTTACTATATTAAAGAACACTAACGCTTAAGACCACAAAGGAACAGAGGGGTTACTCACGGGAGTGACCCAAGCCACTACCTACCTTAGCCTTGGTCCGCAGTCCACTTTCCGTGTAGTTTTCACCCAGATGTTCCACTTCCCAAGTAGTTTTTGTCGGTGCTTTCCTTGACCGATGCAAATGCGAGGGTCTCCACCAACCGCGCAACCTCCTCTTTGATCCTTGATCCTGAGCGGGCACCGCACGATACACGGCAGGAGCTGGCGTGATTTTGTACGACAGGGCGTTCCGTTTGTGCGGTAATGCACGAGGCAGTGACGCTTCCCCCTGGGTCCGTTCGCCGCGAGATTCCAAAACGCTTCTTCGTGATTGTTCACGATGCACGTGGAGCATATAACTAGCGAAAATACCCCTTCCCTTCGCTCACCGATGGGCCGCTCCTACCATTCGTCTGTGTTAGTTGGCTCCCCGACCTTAAGATTTATTTGATGGCGCGGCCACCGCGACATGCCGTCAGCCGACACGTTCTGCGAGCTAGGGGTGTACTTGGCGGTGTGAGTCCACCCGCCTTTAATTTCGAAGCGTGCAACACCCCCATTACATGTAACCTCGCCTCTTTTTCCCTAGCCCTGCCACAGTTGCTGACCCAGGATACTGCCGCCGTGTTGTCACCGCGCATCAACACCTTTCCCTTGGGTCCTTGGGCCGTCGGTCTGTCGCCCACTGACTCGAGCATTACCTATGCTGTCACGGCCATTCCCAGACATTTGAGCAGGTTTATCGTAATGTTACATGTCTTGCGGACGTCCGTCTTTCATTTTAGCTCCGCTGTTGATGCTATGGGGTAAACCAAGCGCCAGTAAACCCTGCGCTCTACGCAGTGCCTGCCGACCGCTTCGAAAATCACGTCCGACAGGTAGCGGTGTTTGGGTAATCGCTTAACCGTCGCAAAACACGAGGCGCGTAGGAACTCCCCTGCACGCAAAAACTCGTGGTGTATGGCCCACTTCCTAAAGAGGAGGCCCGCATGGACCTCGCGACCGGAACGCACAATGCGTTAATGTTGTTTTCCGTCGTCATACAGGTCGCGCAAGCCGATGAGCTGCAATAGTCTCCATACAAAAACACTACCAGCCGTACTACGTGCGCGAGGTTCCACAACTTGCCGGCCATGTCAAGAATACTCATCTCCTTTTCTTGGTGTCGGCTCGCGGGCCAGTGATCGTGCAGTAGTGTTTTGATTGCTTCGGTTTTCTGGCGGGGAAAATATATTATCAGGGCGTGGTAGTTGATAGTGATCCCACGGGAGTCGATCGTGGTGGCCCACTTGGTGCTGTTTTTGGATGCAAGGATCGGCTTCACGCCGTCTCTCTTGGTCCGAATAGGTGCACACGATCTGACGCATAACAGGCCGACGCGACTAGGGCGGAACTGTAGTCGTCAGCCTGTTGTATCCTAACTACAGTAGGAAGAAATCGTCCACGTGCGCCATTGTAAAAAATGGATTCGATTCCCCCCGCCCGAGGTGCGGTCTGATTTTGGCACCTGGGGGTGTCGGGTTTGACTTTCTTTCATCCCAAGCCTCCACCATACTAACAGGTGCCATCGTTTCATTTCCCTCGTCAGTTAGTCGTGGGGACGCTAGCGTGGTGTCACCTTGTGCGTGCTCGGTGGCCACCGCTAAGCCCCCCCAATCTCGCGGACCGACCACCCAAACGTCAACCTGAAATCGATCACCATCAGGTCCCTCACTATGTAGCCAACACTATGCGCCTGGACGGGGTCTTCCCGTAGGTTCCGGAAAGCGTCTGACACGTCAGGCTTGCTCACTAGTATTCGTTTGTTGGGATGTTTTCCCCTCAAGCGCGCCATCTCCACGAATACCTTTGGCAGCGCTTCAGTGCAAGGCACCGGGGAACAGCGTCGGGGTGCGTGTCTCCGTTTGCTCCTCCCTTCGCTCCCCTGCTTACCAGCTTGGAGGATAAATCGTTACTAACGACGACCTTGTGTGTGACTCCTGTCGTCGGTGGGGACACCCTCAGGGTTCGGGATTTCGTGCGCGGTCATCTTTTTGATTGGTAGTCATTTTTGCGCCACGCATCGTCTCCAAGTTATTCCTAATATCCGGTCGTTCTTCGACGATGCTACGATGGTTGCCTTACTATATCACGTGGCCTAGCTCTGCTCGGGTTGCTGTTACGGGAACGGCAACCCCCCTTATAAGCATCGGATGACATTGGCAATGCCTCTGAAAACTTTGTAGCCGGAGTGTTGACGAGATTATGTGTTATGTAGTCTACTGGGGGGACTGCCAACGTGCCGCCCATCGAATGGGCGGCTTCACCCACTGCTCTCCCGCGCGCAACATTTGTGGGGGTGCAGATGTCCGCTAACTGGTACAATAGGTCTTCACGTTATGCTACCGTGCGGTCGTCTCTTCCCAGTTTTGCTGTTATGTTGTGCCACTGCTATACCGCGGGTTCGAACTGGGGTCGACTGAGCCACGCTTTCTTTAGGAAGCGGCGCGCGTGCTGACCCACTGCTCGTCCGCGAACAGATTCGACCGCCCAAGTTCTTGTCTAATTTCTGACACGGCGGATTCCCTCAACACTGTTCCACGGGGCGCTCGTCTGGTCCTGCGTGTACGCGGGCAATGCGCAAGCATGTGCTGAGATGTTGGGGTACTGTCTCCCTGTACTAATACGATCGTGTTGACTACCCGGAGATTGTCTGGATGCTGTGTAGTTCTGTGGCGAAACCGTACGGGGGATCTGGATTCGGTGTGGTTATTTGATGAGAACACGGGGGGGGGGGGGGCACGATGTACGAGGCGTGCGCAGGGTTAACCGGACCCGTGCACACGCCCCGCCTGTAGTACTGGACCCTACGCTGTTGCCAGAGCTCTGGCCCGGTAAGCGCGGCGCGTAACTCTGACCCTGTGATCAACTATTGCACTGTACCCGCTCTGTGCGAGGCATGCAGCCGTTGATGCGGTCGTTTGGCACTGCTCGGAAGGCAAAACGGACCTTTACGCACGCCCCGCGCCTGTTATATTTTAATGGAATTTCCCCATGGAACTGTGACCGTTCAGAGCAAGTCGTGCAATCAATCGTTGATGTGCACGCTTCACACCGCACGGAAGCTGAAACCGGACCTTACACACGTCCCGCATATCATACTGTACCTTCCGCCGCCGGGGTTCTGGCCGGCTAGTGGGTGACTATATTTTCCTACCTGTCTGTATAGATCTGTTGTCTGCGTGCCTGCCTAAGTGCCCGCCTGTCTCTCTGTGTGCCTGGATGTCTGTTTGTGTGACTGTTCATCTGCCTGTCTGGCTGTCTGTCTGTCTGCCGAATGACTGTCTGTCTGTCTGTCTGTCCAACAGAGTTTCTAGCGTGCGAGCCTGCCTCGCTGTCAATCTGCCTGCTTGTCTGCCTGCCGGTCGTAAATCGCTCACTATTAAACAGGGTCTGCGAGAACTGGGTGTGGGAATCCTGTTCAGTCCCACGGAGCGCGCGGAGTCAGCAAAAAATCTTGGTTTCCCCCCGCCCCCTGAAGTCGGCCCTGACTTACGACAGAGCCCGTGTAGTCAGGTGTTGGTATCTACTCCCTTGCTGCGGCCGGCGGCCACGTAGGCCCCGCATTGCTCCGGGTGTAGAGTACTAAGGCCCGTGACCGGTTTCCTCCTCGGCTGGCTGCAGCGCCTCCCCCGCCAGTAGTTGCCCGTGCCTTCGTCTGGGGAGAAGGCGGCGGCTACGAAGGGGCTGAGGAAGCTGTGACCGCGGCCAGTCCAGGCAGCGTGGCGTAGGTGTGAGAAAACCAACTTTTGGGCCGGTGGGAAGGTTCCTCGCTTCACAAGTACGCGCTGACGCTGTGCGGCGTTTTAGCTTGCCGCATGCATTCTATACATTGGATTTCGATTCTCGGTTCCCTTTCGCGCCGACCCTGGCAGTGCAAGACCATACACCCCACTTGCGCCCGGGCTGCTTTTTGTTTCGACCCTCCTTCGCCGGACGCTTTCGCCGGGGCTGCTTTCCATATGTCGATCACGCGAGGAAGCCGTTCGTGGCACTCGCTTCCACCTGGCCAACCGTGTTAATTTAGGGGTTTTCACAGGGTCCCCGAACCTGAGGGGAGGAGGTGCGCCTGGATACGACCGCCATGGGTTCTCGACGGCGACAGTCAGGTCGTGCATGCCCTCGTCGAGCCGGTCGTTTATGGCTTCGAGGAGCGCGTCCCGCACTTGGCGAGTGTGGTCGGCGATGGCGGGATAGTTGTATTGAAGGTGAGTCTATAGCAGCTCCTGCACGTCCTTAAGACTCTCACGCAGCTTTGTAAATCGGGACTTGCGCAGCTCTGGGGGGTTCCCCGTGCCGTGCTCGAAGACGACTACAAACGCCGTGATGAACGTGCGAACATGTACTACATCGTCCTTCATAAGAAGGGGGGTGGCCTTCACTGGAGCCGGATAGGAAAATCTTTCACCGCGAAATAAAAACGCGCCAACAGTTGCTTGGAGCTTCCCTCCGATACGCGGGACACCCTTTTGCAAAATGAGATGGAGTACGTCGGGGTACGCCCCCCGACACACTGAAGCTTCCCCGTGCCAGGTAGAAGAGCCAGGGACCTTCAAGATACCTCCACGACCCGCCTGGCGTTTGCTTCTATAGCCGCGGAGCCGGCAGCGGTTACTCTGGGGTCCAGCTGTGCTTGTGCAAGCGGAACCCCGAGAGCATCTACGGTCGAGGGCGATACAAGGCCCGCAGGCCCGCGTGTGGGGTCACCAGTAGCTAAGGGTGCAGCCCCTGTGTCAGCGCGGGGGCCTTGGCGTTCTCGAGGGCGGCCATCCTTTTTTCAATATCGACGCTGCTGGCTGCCATGGCTTGCATCCCGGCTGCCACCTGCTGTATCAATGATCGCATATTGAGTTAGACCGCCCCTACCGGGCCTTTTTCGTCGTGGGCTGTTGGTCTACCTGGCCCTCCGCGGAATCGGCTCCCACCACTGGGTCCGGGGGGGCTGGACCGGCCTAGGACTGGCTGAAGCACCGGGGCTGCGAGTAGATCAGGGGAAGTTGCGTGCCTCCTGGGTTGCCTCCCAGTCGTTCGACGTTGTCCATGTCTGATGGAACCAAGGAAAATAATTTCGATCGAATACAGATGGTGTGAAGTCACGAACTACGGCTGAGCAGCTGTTGTTCGAAATATACTCCGCCCGCGGCCACCGAGATAACTCCCTACAGCCAACTCTCCGCTCACTCTCTTCTACTCCAGAGTTCTCGTGGATGTCCTCCATTTCAAGTGCCGCTGGGACAGTAGACGAGACTGGCCGTCGCGACGTTCGCATCGGTGTATCAATTCAAACGAGCGTTACCCTTTCCCCGTGCCCGAATTTATGCCGCCTCTGTAAACCACGCACTCGTGGCGGCATTTTTCTGTTGTTTTTGTGCTGTTTTTGGTGGTACATAATATCTCGGAAATAAAAGGCCAACAGGATGCCCAATGATTTTTTTTTTCAAGTCCGATGGAAAGGTTTGATTACATT